>JACVVK020000287.1:650000-692500 GCA_018292915.2 Batillaria attramentaria
GAAAAGCCGAGATTAAACCAAGGGAAAAAACCAGATGAGTGACAGGCCATAAAAAATCTGGATCAAATGAAGGATCGGGATGGAACGGCGGACATCGCTGGCACAGCGGACATTGTCAAACCGTCGATCCAAATCCAAGTCCCCTTCCTCACAGCAACAAGTACTTGAGAGGCAGTGAGACCCATTCAATTTCTGACAGCGACTAATGTTTCCTCAAGCGAGTGGCGTCTTCAGGCTTTGTCTGGTAAATCAGAGTGGATCACCGTGGATCACCGGGGTTGAAGGGGAGGTGGCGTCAGTCAGCGATGAAATGATGCGACTGTGTGCTCTGATTCCTGATTGGCCGTTTGCCCGACTGACCGACCGACCGATATTAGCCGTATATCACACTGCCAGACGTGTAATACGAGGTATAGCACACTAGCGGACTACAGATAGGCAACATATAATAGTATTACACAAGCAGACAACTACTAGTCGGCAGAACCGCAGGATAGGAAAAGCAGTACACGTGAAGTTAACGGCCAGTGAGATATATATCACGACAGAAAACAACCAGCCGGTGACGGTCGAGGTTCAGTATTTGGACGAAACCGAAAAGACATGAGCTTTCGTGTGTACAGTATGGGTTAGGGGCAACTCGCAGGCTACCTCAGGGCTGAGGGCAGATTTTCGGCTTCGTCGCTGAAGTGAAGTCGCTACTGAAGACTACAAATGCATGCCAGTTGGCAACCATTCAGTACAGACATGAGTGGGGACGAGCACTTGATATTTCCCACCAGAAGATGTAGTATAAACTATGATCTAAAAGTTCACGAGAACGTTATTTTGCAAATTAATTCCGTGTAAATATGAAGATGTTGGTAGGTCAAGAAGACGAAAAAATCGCAAACGAATCCATCAGACAAAATAGTTCCGTTTCAAAACATTGAAGTCTTATATATAAAAAATGGATGATGTCCGATGCTGAAAATGTGATTTAATGAATATTTAAAACTATAAAATGAATCACCGTCGTCAGCCGTCAGCTCGTGATTTGTGGGCGCGGGTATGAACTTCAATATCACGGTTTAACGGCACTAAGGAGAGGAAAAACAACGATAAAAACGACAAACCATTTCTTTCGCTCGGCTTTGATCTCTCACGCATCCAAAGCTAAAAAATATCGTTCACATTCACTTTGCTTTTACATCCAATCTCAGCAGGGTGGTAGTGATCTTGCACGATGATGCCGCGAAGATTAAACACCGTGTAGTGGTTAGCACTTCGGACCATGGACCGGGAGACCCGGGTTCGAGTCCCAGCCGAGGCAAACGGGATTTTTTCTACCTAGGTCGGCTCCTACCCAGAGCGGGTGTGCTATGGGCCCAATGAGGAGGATGTTTCCATACAGCCAACATTCACCCACTTCACGGGTGCGACTTTGAGGGTGCTTCCCTTGGTATTACACGTCTTATGACGTAGATGATTACACGGCCGGCACCGCAGGTGCCGTAGTTCCCGGGCCTGGTTATTGCCCGGATATTTATGACAGGAAGCGTGGAATGAGGCCCTGTCTCGCAGTCCCAAACCAAACGGACCTCCATAGCATAGATGATCTTACCATCATCTTCATCTCAATCATCATGCATAATATAATTTTGTCCCAGCCTTCGAGCCCTCCGTGGATTCCGCCCATGTCCTGGGAGGAACACCACTGAAGCTGGCAAAGAGTTGGCGCAGAGAAAAAAGATTAAGCACTGTAATTACAAGCATACAACTCCGGTATGTGTTACCCGAAACTTGCACAAAAAAATAACTCTGACAAACACACAGAATCATTCACTCTTTCAGACACTTTGTCTGATTTCCCCAGGGCATCATTGGCCAGACCTGTCAGTCATTCAGAAGGATGGGGGTGTCATATTGAGGACTGTTTTACTTGTTAACCACTGTTCGGCTTCCATATTGCCTGAGGGGAGGACGGGATAGGACGGCCCTGTCACTGTTTTCGGCGCTTCTGGAATACAGAATCAATTGAGTTATCGGTCGTATCAGCAAGCTGGGTGAGACTGCGGGTCGGACTCTACGTCAAATGACCATCAAGGACGCATTTGGGTAGTGTTTGGTACTGTCATGTGATACTACTTAAGCTTGAATCATAGACTCTGGGACTGGATGTGGGGTGTGGGTGTGTGGAAGGGGAGGGTATTTGTGTTTGTCTCTTGTCATCTAAGCGTGGTTTGATTTTATTTTATTATGATGATGATTTTTTTAAAAGCGTTTGCTGCTTTTTTCATTCTGTTAAAACTGGATGAGCTTGTATTCATACATTTTATCTGTGTGGGTGGGTGGGTGAGAGAGAAGCAGAGAGAGAGCGTGTGTGTGTGTGTGTGTGTGTGTGTGTGTGTGTGTGTGTGTGTGTGTGTGTGTTCACGTAAAAGCTCGTTTTGCTGCTGCCGATGTACAGGTATTAATTTTTGTTGTTGTTTTTGTTGCTTAATGTCATTGTTGTCCCTTTCACTTTGTCAGGTCCTCGATCCACACCCCGATAGGAGAGAGAGGAATAAAATCTTTTGACTTTTGACTTTGACTTTTGTGTTTTGTGCTAAACAGAAGAAACAGACAGACAGACCTACTAACGGACAGATTGGGGGGGGGGGGGGGCAAAGTTTCCAAGTGTGCTTGTTTTTCAATTTGGCATAATTTTAACGAAATTATTTGAACGTTCTTTGCAAGGTACGAAAAATAATGCATGATGTGACTCGACACATTTTGTTACTCCACACATTGTACAAAGCAATTCTCACGTAGGAATACAAGTTTAGGTAAAATCGTTCATTTCCGAAAGGGTTTTCCGAGTAACATGACCACTCGAGGTTTTGGATTTTTATTCCGGATTGAGGAATTTTCCCATACATAACCGCGTGGCCCTGTCAACCAAGCTGTAAGATTTCCATAGTTTCGAAAATGCCACTGTGTCGCAATGATAAAAGACAGGAAAGACAGATTGTCAATCGGACTGGAAACCTTAAACCTTTTTTATTTTTATTTTATTTATTTATTTATTTATTTTTTTATTTATTTATTTTTTTTTTTTTGGGGGGGGAGCGACAAGAGAAAGAAACAGAGAGAGAGAGAGAGAGAGGGAGAGAGAGTTCTCGTTTCCTTTTTCTAATTTTCATGGGTGTAGAGCTCTCACATATCACATATATCACGTCCTGTTGACGATGCATTCGTTGGCACGTACTCAGAAATCACTTTGTGGCCTCGGAAAAAGTCTCCGCTTTCACTGAAAGTTCTCCACTTTGCACCATTGTTTAAAAACACAGAGAACCAGGCTTACGTTCTCGGTGTGTTCTTTGGTTATACAAGACCAGGTTTTCCACGAGAGTGCTTTAAAAACTTTGTTTTCTGATCTAAGTGGGAAAAGTTTTCAGAGGAAAACAACACTGGAGAGCGCATTGAGCCCCAGCTAAAAGCATTGACCTAAAACGCAGTTGTAATCACAAGAATGGAGTCTCACATGAGCGGCGGATTGACGTAATACGGTAATTCTGGTCCGAGGCTTTCTGCTCAGTCGTCTTTGTACTGGTCAACAATGAGGCCAACACAATAAGGACCTAGGAGCTACGGAATTGTGAGGCGCTCAGGAACTTTTTCCGGCTGACAACATTAAACAACAACAAAAACAGCTTGAACATCAGGCGACATGGAGTGAGGCATTCTGCGGAGACTGAATTAAAATAGACTTGTCCATCCACATCTTCAGAATTCGGTGACACACCTTGGTGGTCGTACTTTACACTCAAAGGAAAACGCGATGCGAATTTGTCCTAGGAGGTTATTTTGATGACATTGAAAACGGGAAAATGATGATAATGAAAGCAGTTGCGGTCGTGGTGGTGACGGTGGGAAAGACTGGTGGTGAACACCCCTTGACTCAATTCTGTGGCTTGTGTTGGTGGGTGGTGGTGCTTTGTTAAAGTTACATACCGCAGCTTGATCAACTCCATTTGTGTCCCCCCCCCCCCCCAAAAAAAAGTGTTTCGCACAGACGCCGCGACTATTGGGCCAGTGTCTTCCCAAAGGCTATCTTAGAGCTCGGTAAACTTGTAATGTTGCCATGGACCCCAAATGAGCTGTACTCCCTGCTCGAATTTACACGTAGCACGCATCGTGTACAGTATGATTCGTCTGCTCCTCACAAACTGGTGACGTCCCTTCATACGGTCACCCGGATGTGCCTGTCAACACTGGAGTTCACCATGTCGTCAGTTAGTATTGCTTCACCGTTTAGCTGTGCCAGTACTTCACACGCGTGCTAGGCGAGAAAATCGCAAAATTGTCCGCCGTCGGATGTTCCGAGAGGCACGCTGCCGTAAGTAGGTCAGATTGACTGCGTCAGCCGCTGACTTGTGACTACATGAGACTGAACCAGAAAGCCATGCCAGCCCGCATCGTGTACGTGTTTACAGTTGTAGGGTGATTAGGTGTCACGTGATACCAGTGACAGTGTATGGCTCAACACATTCAGGGAAACCGATAGTAGCCGATAGACGTGCATTTGACTCATATCTTAGCAACGATGGCCCGGAATGGGCTCAGATTTTGCTTACATCTAACTAACTGAGACTATATTCTTGTCACCATAATGAGCTTAAACAAGCTGCGGAATGTATCTTCAAAAGAGACTGAAATGTATCACAAAGAGACGATGGGCTAGAATGGCATTTGCCCAGGCATTCTCAGTTTCTTGAACACCAACTCTTGTGTGCGGTTTATGCAAAACACACATACACACACACACACACACACACACACACACACACACACACACTCTCTCTCTCTCTCTCTCTCTCTCTCTCTCTCTCATTCCTGGCTTCGGCAGCTCACGAAAAAGTATCCTACTGTTTTATCCCTACGTAAATCACAGACAGTCTGCGGTTCTCGCATTTCTTTTGTCTCCGAAAAGATTATCTTTGTCAATGCGTATACTGGCACTCCATTTCAGATCATGCTGACATCGTCAGCTCAGGGGGAATAAAATCCTAGGCTACTTTTGTTCGCGCGCGCGAAATTATAACGATGCGTCTAAGTGGAAGGCGTCTAGCTGAGATGACACCCTCTTGCATGGCTAAGCCTTAAATACTGCGTCACTCCCTTGCCCTAAAAACACCAGCTGACCAACCCTCCAACCGGCCCAGCCACCGGATGGGGTTCTGTGCCAGGAATTAAGGGGCTCAGCAGGCCGGCAAAGAGAGTCCTTCTCCAGACAGTACTTAGTGTCAGAACTTGCGAGGAAAGCGGCCAATGATAGCCAGTTATCTGGGCGAGGAGACCCAGCCAGCAACGTCTTCGGCAGGAGTTTAGAGCCGTGTCTATTGTTGCCTGCAAGTAGTCATTAGCAGGGATAGCTCCAGCTTAGACAGGGGGTGGGGTGTGTGTGTGTGTGTGTGGGGGGGGGGGGGGTTGGTGTACATGGATAGCTAGTGAATGCGTGCTATCGGCAAGGTCGGAACGTCATAACCGTTAGAATGGCCAGTTGAGACTTTTTTTCCTCCTAACTTTAGCCTGCATGCACGTCTCTAATTTTGGCTTTAGGCGGGATCGAGTCACAGAATGATAATCCTTAGCCTGAAATGCGGACCGAAGAAGAGGATGAGACGAGAGCCAGAGGGTGTGATTTTATCTAATAAGTCTCTGATTTCAAATTTGATGACGTCAGTGGAATCCTCTGATGCCCTTTCTTTTGACTGTTTCAAATCTGTGTTTCCCCGAATTGCCCTCAACCCCCCCCCCCCCCCAAATTGAAAAGGGCCCAGGCCGAGACTGCATTTTCTTTCTGTGTATGAAGGGCTGGGGGGGGGGGGTGTCTCGGTTTCAGTCAGATCACATTGGTATGTCCTATTCATTCAGTCATCGATCTAAAACATATTTTTTTGCTGTAAATTCATTTTCAATACCGGTTGATCTTCGACAGCACCAGCTCCATCGATTACATTTTCCAGTTCAGCGCACAAAGTGGCCCGTAAAGCAGTCACGGTAGTTGAAGGCTATCGACAGATGCCCAGCACCAGTTTTTTCTTGTAAAACGAACACCCAGTGCATATTCAACCCTCGAAGTCCATCTCATGAATTTTTATGCTTCGTCAAGCCATTATCTGACAAGCGTTTCGCGAACCGCGAGAGCAGTGAAAGGGGCTCATTCATGGTAAAATTGTGCAGAGGACCATCCCAACCTTGCTGAAGTACCATACATTCCCAGTGCCGATTCCTGCGTCCCGCAATTCAGGCCTACCAACTCTTGACCCGATTGGAGCAAAGAGGTCACGTGGGATGAACTCGACCCGGATTACTCCAGAACAGCAACGGTGGAGGTCGCTCTGGTTACCGTGTCATTTTCTCCCTTTTTATGTTGCCGTCAGTTGAAAGCGCTTTTCCACATCTCAGGGATTGTATTTTTGGGGGGTTCTTCTTAATATTCGAGAAATGAGTTTTTCCTCCATTTCGCCTACCCACACACCCACGTACAAAACGGCTACTTTCCGCCGGATGTGTTCGAATTTCTGTTTCCGGTCTGACTGGGTGGGCTCTGCGGGAAATAAAATGAATATCGATCTTGCATCCAGTGAATAAATGACAAAAGTGTTTGGTATACACATTTAGTCTGAGATATCTCTCTCTCTCTCTCTTCTCTCTCTCTCTCTCTCTCTCTCTCTCATCATTATAATTGCATTCAAATTATGATAACGCATGTACCCTTATGTATGCGCTCACCCGCGCGTACATTTTTGTCACACTGTGACTTTTCCCTCTGTCTGTGTGTGTGTGTGTGTGTGTGGGGGGGGGGGGTCTGTTGTTGTTGTTGTTGTTGTTGTTGCTGCTGCTGTTGTTTGCTGTTGTTGTTTGCTGTTGTTGTTTGCTGTTGTTGTTTGCTGTTGTTGTTTGCTGTTGTTGTTTGCTGTTTTGTTTGCTGTTGTTGTTGTTGTTGTTGTTGTTGCTGCTGCTGCTGCTGTTGCTGTTGCTGTTGTTGTTGTTGTTGGTTTTGTTTCTTTGATTGCTTTTTGTTTTTCGTTTTGGTTTTGGTTTTCTGTTGCTGTTTTTGTTTTTGTTTGTTTTTTCTTATTCGGTTTTGGTGTTTTATTGTTGCTACTGGTTTTTTGTTTGTGTTTTGTTGTTGTTTTGTTTTGTTGGGTTTTGTTTTGTTTTTGGTTGTTGGTTTTTTTTGTTTTGTTTTGTTTTGTTGTTGCTTTTGTTGTTGTTTTGTTGTTTGTTTTGTTTTTGTTTTTTGGGTTTGTTTGTTGTTGTTGTTGTTTTGTTTTTGTGTGTGTGTTTTTTTTTGTTTTTTTTGTTTGTTTGTTTTTTTTTTTTTTTTGGGGGGGGGGGGGGCTTAACGCCGCGCAAGCAACAAAGACTAATTCGCGGCTGGGGGGGGGGGAGCGTTTTGGTGAGCATTTTTACGATTTCGCTTGACGGCAAGATATTGATTCTCCTTACACTCTCAACCCCTTTGGATTCAGTCTGTAAATTACTAAATCACCACAATGCCCGCTGTTCCGACTATACCGGATAAGCGCACAATATTTCCCAGACAAAGTCCACATTATAGGGACGAATAAAATGCGTATGGTGCTTTGCTAAATCATGCAGATCACATCTGCTCAAACTCAGATAAGGCATTTTCTTTCTGAAGAAAGCATCAGCAGGTGTTTGCATACCGGCCAATGTCACATAAAACTATTACAGTCAAAAGCTTAAACAGCCCATGGAGACTTCTTTCACCCATTTGCAACCCCGCAGCCATCCGGCCATATAATTTTCAGAACCTCTGCACCAGAACGACCCATACTGAAACTGAAGCCTTTAGCCCTTTTGGGGTATATTTAAGAGTATATCACCTGTTCTAAGACAAGCCTTCACGGTTTTACGAGCTTCCGCCTTCACAAGCCCACTCCTTTTATCCGGAGGCTCATCCCCGGAGATTAGCGCATCCGGAAAGCGCCACAAACATCAGCACGAACCACACGGGGTGTAGCCAAAAATGGAGCGCGTGTATCCGGTGCTAGTCCGCTTCAAACATCTCCACGATGACTGCTCTCACACGAAACCATACGTTTGACATAATTATCAGCACGCACACGTGTTTGGGGCGGTCGCTGGTCTAGTGGTTAAGAGACTTATCACCAATGCGAGAGGTCAGGGGTTCGAGTCCCACTCGGGGCGAAGAATTTGTGCTACTTTTGAAGCGGAATAGCACATGAAACCCTGGCGGCAATTTTACTTACACCTCGAGCTCTGCCACTTTTTTTTCCCCCTCTTTGCATCCTTCCAGGCCATGGCTGGAATCCACGGCGGGCTCTGAAGCTAGGGTATAATCTTTATTATGCACGATGGTGAGGATGATGGTATGATGATACTATGGAGGCCCATACGGTTTGAGACTGTGTGACAGGGCCGCATTTCACGCTCCCTGTCATAAATAACCCGGCGTTAACCAGGCCCGGGCGGTGTAGTCATCCACAACATGAGATGTGGAACCAAGGGAAGCAACCTCACAAAGTCGCACCCGGGAAGTGGTTGAGTCTCGTCTGTGTGGCAACAATGCGGGTCGACCTAGGTAGGAAAATAAAAAAAAAACCCGCTTGCCTCGGCTGGGACTCGAACCCGGGTCTCCCGGTTCATGGTTAACCACTACACTAGTGGGGCCGGTTAAGAAGAAGAAGTATTGTATAGGCGCTTTACCCAATTCCATGAATCGGCTCAAACCCAACTTGCACGCTCACGTGAATCACACGCATTCTCTCACACACTGGACATAAACACATTACAATCACATGGTGCGAAGGTTCAGCATAGCTATTCAGATTTCGGAATTTAGAATTACATTTATTTTTTCAAATTTGATGGGCTGAATATTTTCAAAGCAGAGGGGGAGGAAGCCGGAGTACCCGGAGAGAACCCCCGACGATCGGCCCGAATGAACAAAACAAAAACTGAACATCTACCGACATTTGGTAAAAGGACATAACTGCCATGGATTTAATAGTCGCCTAAGTCCTTCTCTCTATTTGACGATATAGAGAGACGTATATATACTGCCATTACTTGCAAGGATGAGGCGAGACCAATTATTTGTTCTATTTGTTTGAAAACACAAATAAACAAGATCTGCAACATGGATTAGTGCACAAGTCGTTAAGTTAAAGTGATACTGGTGGTGGACTGTTCACCGCGTAGTCGTTTTCATACAACAGTAATCATCTGCAGTTTTTTTTTTTTTTTTTTAACTATCTTTCCTTTCAAAACCTCTCCCTAAGCTCTGTGAGCACTCAGTTAGGGTGGAGCCGTGCGCTATATCAAGTCTCCATCATCATCATCATCATCAACAATGTGGCACGTACCCTTAGGGGAAAAATAAAATTCAATTACCGGCGTGCGGATTTTCAAAATAAAATAAAATATAATATAATAAGATTCTCTCTCTCTCTCTCTCTCTCTTAAAGTGCACACGAACGCCGGGGGGATGTGGCAACTAATCTAGAGTTGACATGTTATCAGTGTTCCGGGTTTACACGAGCTTTTGCTACGACATTTAATAAACTCTGCATGTCTGCGAGCGGCGAGAAACTTAATGTTTACGCGCACGCACGCACACACACACACACACACACACACACACACACACACGCACGCACGCACGCACGCACGCACACGCGCGCGCGCACGCGCGCGCACCCCTAGCATCTTATGAAAAAAATTATAATCGCTTTTATAGCGGTAAGCGACATGTGTTTTACCCCCTCAACTGCACATTCCTTGTTACCAACGAGAGCACCTGAGAACTCCGGCAGAGAGATAATGCCTTCTATTTGAAGCTTCGCTGACCAAGCCTGAACTCAAATCAGTGATGTGGGCGCACACCTTACCTGCGGCGAGGTGCATGGTCCATTACCAACTGACCCTTTGCCTGACCCGGGGTGATGGACACTAGCACACGGTGCGGCCACAGAAGGGGAGCGGTGTTTATTGGCTTCTTCAAAGTTCTTGATGAGCAGAAAATGAGGTGCTGTCCGAGGCGTCGGGGGTCTGGATGTCTGAACCGTTTACTGACTACGATGCACAGACCTGTCAGTTTCCTGGCTTTTCGAAGAAACCAGCACCGGAGAGTTATTGAAAGCAAATCTACTTGCCTGAGGATCTGGTTGTAAACAGGACCCCAAGGCACGAGGAGCTTCTCTCTGTATGTAAACTAGTGGTGATGCAGGTGGTACGTGTAGAAAAACGAACTCGCGATGGCCCTGGGGTTATATCAATTAAAACTCTGGCGGGGCCCAGGTCCAACGTGGTCATTGTTTTGTGACAGAAGGGAGAGAGAAATAGGGTTTTTGTGTGAGTGCACATAAATAACTTCTTCTACCGTTTTGACAATGCTCCCCACCCGGTTATCTGTATCTCCCTCGCGGTGTCCACGTACCTATTTGTTCTCTTTGTATCGTTTTTGTTTTTATCCTATTATTTTGGTTGCTGATGGTGGTGTGTTTGTTTACTTCTTTTGTAATCTTTCATCCTTTCCACTTTTTTGTCTCCCCTTTGCACGCGTGTTTTTGACCTCTTGCTATTCTCATCTCTCTATCAATTCACCACAGATGGTCTGGTTACCCTTGCCTGGAGCCAAATATTTGTACTGGCCTTTTCCCCCTTGCCCCGTCTTTGATATCAACCATACGCGGTGGAAAAGGACGTTAAACTCCCAAACAAACACCCACACTCAGTCACATCCCTGCTCTGGAGAGAATCCGACGTCGATGCTACGAGGGCCCTCGTAACTGAAGAGATCAGCATCACGCGTATGTAGCCCAGTACTGGCGGATTTCCACCTTTTGTTAAAATCTTTCTCCTCTCAAGAAACGTGTCCTCCTCTGAAGCACGTCAGTAATCATCCTGCCCAAACGCGCCAAACTGCACAGGTTTTGGTCTACCCCCCCCCCCCCCCCCCAAAGTGTCTCCTCTGAAACACTCAAAATTACGCCGAAATACACCAGTTTACAGAGATTTTAGTTTAATTCAAACAAAACAAACCGGGGAGCATGCCCGGCCCGTGTGTCCTGGCTTGGCCACCTCGTCACTGAGTCAGTATATCACACTTTCCCTCCTTTTCGACCATGTACCATTTTAAAGATCTAAGCTCCCAACAAAAGACTTTCCGAAGTGTGAAAAACATTTACAGAGTCGACCGTGCAAGCACAGTCAACAGTCAACTCTGTCACAGTTGCAGCATTTTCAGCGCTTCGGGGACCCTTATAAAAGCAGAGCACGAGTTTGCCGTGACATTATTTGGCTTTTGTTCAGTCAGTGATGAGCGAGACACATCGCTACAGTGTCTAGCGTATGTTGAGTGCTGCACGATCTTTTTCGCTCAGTGTCAAAACCCCGGCAAACTGAGTTGTGAAATCAGGCTGCTCTTGGCTTTTTTTCTGGGGTTTCAGAAACGCTGAAAACTCTGCAACTGTGACAGAGTTGACTGTGCTTGCATGGTCGACTCTGTAAATGTTTTTCACACTTCGGAAAGCTTTTTGTTGGAAGCTTAGATCTCTAAGCCCTGCTCTAATCTACGTCAGGGTCACTGAGGTAGGTGGCATATCTTGCCCTAGACCATTGAACGGCGTGCAGAATTACGCAGATTGGCTGGTTATTTGATCTGCAAGTTACTCAGTTAACTAATAGAGTCTAGTTTAGGTGCCCTTTCCTTCCCCAGGGAAATATGTATGTATGTTTTCTGTGCCGTAATGCATAGAATTTGTTAACAAACCCATTGACGGCCCATTAGTATTGCATGAACTCATTCCATTCTGCAATGTGAGAGGGTTCTCATATTCGATAGGCTGGGGCAGGCCTAGGGAATGGAAGGGGTGGAACGGGAGGACGGAGGGAGGGGCCAGAATGTATAGTTGGTAGTTTTTTTGTTTGTTTGTTTGTTTGATTGATTGGTTTTTTTTAAGCCTTTTCTAGTTTTTGATTGTTGTTGGGTTTGTTTGTTTGTTGTTTGTTTGTTGTTTGTTTGTTTGTTTACAAGTATGTTTGTATCTGATTTTGGGTTTTCTTTGGGTTTTGTAAGGGTAAATAGTCTTATTCATTTTAGGGTGAGGTTCATCTCGGCGTTTATCAAGAACTCTGAAGACAGGCAAAACTCAAAAATGCATCCGACATTTATAAAAAGCAGCCACAAATTTGATTTAAATGTGGGATATGACCATCCCGCCACTCCCCAAGAGACCAATCTAGATGTGATATATGGCATGACGCGCAACGCAGAGCGCCCAAGATAGAAATGATTAAACGTTTGTTCCGACAAACATACTGGCGCTGAGATATAGCTGTCTCAGGGGTTCCAACCCTGCCCATTTACTTTCCATCTTGACGTGCTCAAAACGTCGATACAGTAGAAGCCCCCAGAAGCTTCTACTGGCCCTAACCTTCCTTGGTCGTTTTTAATACAGCTTCCTTCACTCTCGACTTCAGCAGAGTTAGTGGATCAAGTACTTTTTGCAAGTCGATGGAGGAACACAGCTAAAGTCCAGTGCCTGCGACCTTTGGTGACTGCATGCTACCCGTAAAACTACAAACTCAGTTCGCGTCCAACGCTCAGCACAAGAGCAGAGAAAAGCGTATGCGTGAAACCTGTACGTCAGATACATTTCGTATCGCGAACGAGTGTCCTACGTATTTAACTCTCTTTCGGTTTTTGGCGCTGTATGTGAAAAACACGCATGACGTGCGCCTCTTACTGCAGCAAACACGAGTATAATCAAAGTGCAACACTCCCACCGAGCCAAATTTAAATCCATGCAGACATAGATTAATTATGATGTGGTGTGTGTGTGTGTGTGTGTGTGTGTGTGTGTGTGGCCACTGGTGCACAGCCCCAAAACTTTCTTGGTAGGAACTGAGTTAATCTGTTCGATGTTCAACAGAAGATTTGGTCTGGTGGTTAAGACATCCACCTGCACACCCTGGGCTGCCTGGTTCGAATTCCTGGTGGGCAGGAATTTGGTTGGATTTTTGTTATTTTCCAAATCGAGCCAAAGTCATATGCAGACTCGTTTCCCGGGCCTGTCCCACCTTTGGGTACGCATACACGCACAAATATCCAGTGTGCACGCTAAAACTCCAACGTCCATCTTTCGAAGAAGAGTATGTTATCAAACAATGGCCGCAATGACTAAAATGGATAATCACTTCGTTCGCAAACAGAGACAGAACTTCTAAAGAGGCATTTTCCACCACTGTCAGCTCACCGCCATTCGCTTTAATCGTGAGTGGTGTCTAATTCTTTTCTGAACTCACAAGATCGACCTGCACCATGGCCCTGGGCCCTTTAATCAACTTGACACCGATACCATCGGAGCTTGTGCAGTGGGTTTGAAAGGACCCCACTCCTTCGGTCGAAGGCGGAGTACAGGAATGGTTCTGAGATCTGGGAATCTGTACTGAAGACATTGACGGACTTTGGCCGTGGACAAATCATTACCACCCACTTTAGGTTGCGCTCTGATCAACTGAGGCAGTGCCCCTGCCCGGGAAATTGCTTCACTTTCGCCCCCTTTGAACACAGAAGGAGGTCAAACGAGATGAGCTGCTAACATGTGCTACAGCTTTTCTTCAGAAACGAGTTAAGACCGTGAAAAGCAATTCAGGCTGGGGTTTATCTTTAGTAAGGTCGCCCTTTGCACTTTTATTCATTTTTAAAACAGGTTTATAAACTGTTATCTGTGTTGTTGTTTGTTTGTTGTTGTTGGTTTTTTTTGTTGTTTTTTTTCCTTTGGTTGTCCATGGTGATGTGTTTGTTTGGACTTTTTCTTTTTTTCTTTCCCTTGGATATTTCTGTGCTTGCGCAGCGTTAAGCCCTAACTAACTAACTAACTTGGATATTTCTGTATGTTTGAATTAGTGTGAGCTATACGTGTGTTTGGTCATGCTGTCTACGTTCAAAATGCGAAGAATCAGAAGACAATTTAAAACGGGGCAGAAGAAAGTGCGCCCACCCCCACCCCCCCCCCAAAAAGCGGTAGTGATGAAATTTCTTTCCATAGAAATAATTTAACTGGTGCAGGAACATACTTTGCGACGTTGGAAGGTGCAACCCGGTTATTTATGACCGGGAGCGTGGCATGCGGCCCTGTCCCGCAGTCCCAAACCGCATGGACCTCCATAGCATCATCATACCATCATCCTCATCTCCATCATCATGCATAATAAAAATTGCCCCAGCTTCCGAGCCCTCCGTGGATTCCACCCATGACCTGGGAGGAACACAACTGGAGCTGAATCGACAACGGGAGAATCAGAAGATACATTCTCGTGAAAAATCAGAATTGTTAAAAAATATATATATAAAAAAGGAACGATAGGTATATGGTGGCGCTGCACTGCGGGGGAAGCAACCCGAATTTCCAGAAAGGGACAATAAAGTAGTAAAAAAAATCGGCTGCGCGAGGCGATTGTTTTCATCAATCCAATGACGTCTGCAGTACAGTCAAATTGCCAACAGGGTCTTCGGTCATTGCTGATGCCGACGAGTTCATGACGACTCTCCCACACACATGTGCCACTGCTGTCATGAAGTGAAATGATTGGCATGATGTTACTTCAAGCTGAAACGGTCACTACCGTGCAGAGACCGATTTCAGCGTCGTTTAATCCCGCTTCCAGTTTCCATCCTTCAGATTAGAGTACAGTACCTGCAAATCACGGGATACGTAACGCTCAACCTGGCTTGAGTCGTGCTTTCTTCCCCTCATCCAATTACATGTAATAAGCCTTGTCACTTTTGATGCTGCGACTGATACCAGTGCCAGTGCCTCGAACGTTATCCTGGACCAAACTCCTACGGTACATGAGCTGACGCTAAACTGAACTGAAACTGAAGCAGTCGATGCGACGCACCTTTGCGGCGTAGACCTGACTTTAGAGTGACCGGGCGTTGGCCTGCAGTGACCTGCCACGACCAGAAGCCCTTTACTGCCTCCCCTCTCACATCCGCCATGCTCAGTCGTTAGCAGTCTTTAAATCTCAACTTAAAACACATCTTTTCCCCATGCAGTAGAACCAACCCCCCCTCCATCTCTGCATGCCACCTGCAAAAAAATCAGTGTGTGTGTGTGTGTGTGTGTGTGTGTGTGTGTGTGTGTGTGGTGTTTGTAAGTTATATACGCGTGTTTATATGTTATGTTTATGTACGCGCCCTGAGCTCTTGCGAGATGGGGCGCCACAAATACCCTTTATTATTATTATTATTACTGTGAAGGCATTGTGTGTGGTGGGGGTGGGGGTAGGGGTGGGGGAGAACTTTTGCACCCCCCCCCCCCCCCCCCCCCCCCCCCCCCCCCCCCCCCCCCCCCCCCCCCCCCCCCCCCCCCCCCCCCCCCCCCCCCCCCCCCCCCCCCCCCCCCCCCCCCCCCCCCCCCCCGTCCCAATTCTCCATTGATAAAATAGTAATTACCTTCCACAGAATGCGCGTACCAACACAATATGCGCGTTTGACTGGCTGTGATTTCTGTAGCAACGTACAAACCTCCCGCGGGGAACAGACGGCTTTGTAGGAAATTCGTTTTGACTCAGTTTCCGTTTTAAAATAATGTGGTGTTAACTGCAATGATTATGTTGATCGAAAATCCAAAAATATGTTGTCTGAAGTGAACTTCTGCTACACTGGATGGTGTGATGGGTGCGACTGATGTTGATGATGATGATAATGATGATGATGTTACAGAATACAGAATGCAAAATACTTTATTAATCCCGAAAGGGAAATTGTTTGTTTGTCCTATAAGCAACAAACATATTCAGAGATAAGACAAATATATATATATATATACATATATATATAATATATATATATATATATATATATATATATATAGGACAAACAAACAATTTCCCTTTCGGGATTAATAAAGTATTTTGCATTCTGTATTCTGTAACATCATCATATATATCATCATATATTCTATAACATCATATATATATATATTTTTTATGATGGTGGTGGTGGTGGAAGCAATTAAAGCACAACACTCTAAAGAAGTGCAACTAAGAAGACGATAATCGAACCAGGCGCACACGCATCACTACCACCGCCGCCATCCCAGCCCAGCTTCTTGCTCCACAACGTCTCCCACCTTGTTTGGAACGGTTCCACAATGTCTCCGTGTTTGATGAAGAAAACCCAGCAGGGAAGATGTCTTTGTCAATGAATCCTTCACTGTCGTCTACCTCTGTTTTTTCCCTTATGTGATTTGTGCTTGCTGTCTTGCTGTAAACTGTTTATTTCCTGAGCGTGTCTCCTTGCTAAACAAGATCATGTCATTGAATAATGTCGGTACACCCTGAGGCTGTCTGTTGTGTTAGTGTTAGTATTATAAACGAGGCAAACTCAATCATTTCTAGACAAGTGACACTCACAATTGCTTTCGGGGGCAAAAAAAAAGTATATGCAACAGCTGCTTCGATATATTTCGCTTGGCTTCGTCGAAATCTAAAATTTCTGTTTCCAGCCCCAGACCTACCGTCACCCGGAAAGAGGACCTAAGTGCAATGGCGTTGCTAGGCGTTTAAGCGTTTTTATCCAAATGACAGCCAATAGAGGCGGATTCTCTGGTTCAGCAGACGGCGGGTGTGATATACAACTGTCGTGACAGGAAGATGATGTAGAGAGACAGAAAATTACTGCTATTTAGATTGAAGTCCGACGTCTCTCTTTGTGCCTTCTGGCTGCATACGGTTCGTATTGTCAGTCTGTCCCTCAGACAGAGGTGTCTGGTTCCTTAAAGATCTAAGCTCCCAACGAAAAGTTTTCCGAGGTGTGAAAAACATTTTACAGAGTCGACCGTGCAAGTACAGTCAACTCTGTCACAGTTGCAGAGTTTTCAGCGTCCCTGAAACCCCAATAAAAGCCAAGGGCGGCCTGACTTCACAGCTCAGTTTGCGTTTTGACACTAAGCGAGAAGAATCGTGCAGCACTCAACACCCGCTAGACACTGTAGCGATGTGTCTCGCTCACTGACCACAAGCCAGTTAATGTCACGACAAACTCGTGCTCTGGTTTTATAAGGGACCCCGAAGCGAAGAAAACTCTGCAAGTGTGACAGAGCTGACTGCTTGCACGGTCGACTCTAATTTTTTCAAGCTTCGGAAAGATTTTTTTTTTTTTTTTTTTTTGGGGGGGGGGGGGCTTAGATCTTTAAAGGTGCTCTTGTTGTAGATTGAGCAGGCCACACAGGCGTAAGGACCAAAAATGACCATGGGGGTCATGTCTGGTGTCTGCCATTCCTCCTGTTTTTCTTTTTCCTTGCTGCCCCAACTTTTCGTCAGCTCCAGTGGTGTTCCTCTCAGGACATGGGTGCAATCCGCAGAGGGCTTGGAACCCGGGGCACTTTTATCACGCATGAAGATGTTGGTCTGATGGTGCTATGGAGGTCCGTGTGGTTTGGGACTGCGGGACAGGGCCGCACCCGTCATAAATATTCCGGCGTTCACCAGGCCCGGGGACTACGGCACCTGCGGTGCCGGTCGTGTAATCATTCACATCATGAGATGCGTCGTAAGAAACCAAACACCCCCAAAGCCGCACACATGAAGTGGATGAGTCTCGGCTGTGTAGCAACAGCCTCCCCCACTGGGCCCATAGCACACCCACGCTGGGTAGGAACCGACCAAGATAGGCAAAATCAAGCTTAATAAAAAAAATCTTCTGTGGAGCCCAGTGATCTTTGAACAGGTTCGTAGAAAGGTACAGAAAGTACAGAAAGGCAATACTGCCAGTAACCGAAACCCTTTTAAAAGTAGATCTTTTCTACAGTGGACTCCACTTATAAGGACCTCCGATATAAGAACCATCGCTTATAGGGACACCCCAAAGCAGGTCCCTGCCAAAGTTGTTCTTTGTGATCACTTATTAAAACTCTCATAGAAGAACCCTCTGATATAGGGTTCATCGCTTATATGGACAGCACTTGCTAGGTCCCCACATCAAACTTTCCTCGGATATAAGAACCGCAAGTAGGAATGATCATTTCTAGGAAGTCTGCGATTATTCTATTTTTGGAACCCTCGCTTGTAAAGACACCATCTGCTTGTTCCCAACACGACCTCCCCTCGGATATAAGAACCGAAAGTAGAAGTTATGCTAGGTTCATTTTCGTTTCGTTTCATTTCCCGGAATTTCCAAGAAACTTTCTTCTACAAGATGGTGGAGCGTAAGAGAAAAACATTGTCTCTCCAACAAAAAATCGAAATAATTAGAGAGGTCGAGCGTAACCCTTGTGAGTTTGTGAGTGAGTTTGTGGAGTGGGGAGGGAGGGAGCGGGGAGGGGGAGGGGTCGTTAAAAACCGTTATTTTCCCCTGCGAACGCCGTAGACTGGGAACACATTTGAATGTCTGGCCATCTTGTTTTTTGTTGTTGTTGAAAACTTGGCCAATAAATTTCCTTGTATCCTTGGCCGCGTTTCTTACGCAAATGCGCTCGCGGGCGCTTGCGGAGGTCGCTTTGCCTCGTTGGGAAACGGCCAATTAGAACCAAGGCGCTTTCAAAATGGCGGCGGAATCACGAACACGGTTGTTGGCAAGGTTGAAAAGGAAGAAGAAAACTCTAGTGCTTGCAGCTATCAGTCATCAGTCATCTTTTGAGCGCAGAAGACGACGTTTTTGACGAGGAGCAATAATTACTGACTTGGAGCATGGTCTACCGCTAGTATGCATGTTCTGCTCGATGCAAAACGGAGACGTAAGGCACCATTACGTACTTACTTTGACCACTCCTTCCCCACAAACACGCACAACATATCCCTCAAATTATTTTCGTCTACTATTCTGCACAATTACAAGTTGGGACAGAAGGTCTCCATCCACCCGCAAATTCATTTTAAGCCATTTCTTAGTTCCACTTCAACGAGGCCTTCGGTGGGCCTTTGTTTACATAGAAACTGACCACGTGACCTTTTGTTCGCGGCGAACTTGCTTCAGACTGCGCACGCGAGCGCTTTTTCTGCACGCCGCGGGCAAGGTGCATGCAAACGGTTTCATAGGAAAGCGCCCCGGAACGTTTCGAAACGCCCGCCTTAAGAAACGCGGCCTTTGTATCCTTGTATTCTTTAAAGTCATTTTGTCAAAATCTGATCGTAACTCTCTCTCTCTCTCTCTCTCTCTCTCTCATTTTCATTAAGACAGCTATTGTTACATAACTTCTAGAGTTATTTGCATTAAATGTATGTTTCACGTACGCAAAAAAAGTAAACTATATTGCATCGAGATCAAGCCAACCAGCAAGTTCCACTTCATTGACGCAAAGGCTTAAACAAGCAAGAGATTGCCGTGGACACACACACACACACACACATACACACACACACAAACACACACACACACACGCGCGCGCGCGCGCACACAGACCATTAGAGGTCGATATACGACTCTTTTTAGCTTGTCCACAATATTTTCTTCTTTCCTTGGTTATAAGAACACACACTAGCACAACTGACCTTATATCCGAGGTATGCTTATAAGAAACCTCGCTTATAAGGACACCCAAATGCTGGCCCCGGCGCTGTTCTTATATCCGAAGTCCACTGTATTTAAAAAAATGACGCTGCCTGGAGCTGCATTATTTTAAGCTCTCTTTGCGTGGACAATTACATGAGGTCAGAAGATCTCTCCCCGACATAATGAAACAACTTTTTGGGGGTCTTCTTCGGATTGTTCGATTTTCTTCTCAGAAATTAGATCCTGCAAAGGGTGAGGTCTTGGTGCACTCTCGCAGGACGGACGTTGAAGAGACGCCCCTTTGGGCAAAAGGCCCAGTCACTGGATGCAGATATCTGCACGCAGCAACTGGGACTCCGGTGAGCGGGCAGAGGGAGGGTTAGTTCGTTATTTTGTTTATTTGTTTGTTTATTGATAGGCCTTAGGCCCATTCAAAGTTGAGAGTGACATCCAGACATTCTTATACACATCAGTACTTGTACATGAAATAACCAAAGTGCAAAATAAAGTATATCAACTCAGCTCAGCAACTGTTGTCTTTTTGTTTAAGCTAGAAAAATATATAATGCCAGTTTCTTAACTGTGTAATAGTTACTTGAGGCCATTAGCAAAGTGAGTCGAAAGCTGCTTGGATGGTTCCAAAATTTTATAGGAATAAACCAGGTACGAATGTCAGAAAGACAAAGACAGTACTGATAAAAGAAAATGTAACTCGTCGGGTTAGTTTGTTAGTTAGGGCTTACCGCCGTGCAAGCAACAAAGACCTTTCGCGGCTAACACAGTCCCATTCTGCCAGGTCCTTTAAAACATAAAAGGGCTAGCTTAAAACATGATGTAAATATATATTAAGACTTGGTGAAGCTTAAAATAGGATCTCATTTAATGCGATCCTGTACAAGATTAATTTCTTCAGCTGAGGGCTAAAGGGCAGAGGGAGGGAGTCTGAGAGACAACATCCACATTTTTAATCCCTCTAAAGGGATCAGCACCTTGATCTCAGTGATTCCATCAGAATGATCAGCTTCACCAATTTATGCCTCGGTCGGTAACAACATCAACAAAAGAATGCTCGCTGTTCCGATTTTTGCTTACTTCCCTTTGCTACAGAATCGAGAGAGGTTACCTTGACCTTTCTGCCAGCCCATGGTAACTGTTGCCAGGACTCACCAGCAGTGCTGCTTCCTTCCTTCATTGACCGTCATATAAATTTAGTTTTTCCAGCGTCACGTTTCAGACATGCCAAGACATAAAACGTGTTTTCACTCTGGGGAGGTCTGTCGGGTTAATTGGGCCATCAATTCCACTTCAGTCGTTTATCTCTCATTATCAGGAACATCGCCCTTTTCCAGATGACGCCTGTAAATGCTGGGCCATGAGTTCAAATCCCGGCTGGGTGCCAAACTCTCTCTCTCTCTCTCTCTCTCTGAAGTTGCACTTGGTTAATTGAGTTGATTCCTGTCATGTTGTATCATAGTTATAGTCCAGTAGTAATGCAGTTTCATATTTGATTTATAGAATCTTAGTGTTCATTCTATCAGGGTCACTGTTCACACTCTTGTTGTGGGCCACTGGCCTAAAACAATACAACCTTTGAGTCTTGAGTCTCTCTCTCTCTCTCTCTCTCTCTCTCTCTCCATTTCTTTGGAACTGCCCTTGTGTTCTGAAAAAGGACGTTAAACCACCGACCAACCAAATGACGGCACACTTTTTCTTCTTTTTTTTTTCTTTTTTTTTTGGGGGGGAGGATACTAAGAAACCTCACTCAGTCATTTTAGCAACAACAACAACAAAAATCGATCGAATAGAACGTCCGCATTTAGATGTCAAGTATGTCAATATGTCAAGCATCCGAATTATATATTAGACCCAGGCTAAGGCCCAAACTAGGTTCAATAATTCGGGAAAGTTACTCGCGAGGAGAGTATGTTTCTTCCCTCAGCGCAGTCATGTATCTCATTCGAAGGAGTGCCCTCCACTTGACGGCGTGTATGCAATCTGGAACGGCTGCACGTGAAACCAGATTGTGCGCATATGTGCTCCGGGTGACCCCATTAAAGAATGCAACGTACTGCGCTGGCTGCCATCTATTACAGAACAGAAATGTCAGAACATCCCACTTCAGCAAAGGAAAAAAAAAAAAGAATTGATCACATGAGCAATGTCGGCAGGGGAAATTCTCCTCATCACGTGATGTATTTTACAATATTGCCCATTCGTATAAAAACGAAATGTGTAGCAATGTCGGCAGGCGAAATTCTCCTTACCACGTGATTTATTTTACAACATTGCCCTGTCACGCAAAACGAAATCTGTGCCAGTGTCGGCAGGCGAAATTCTCGACATGTGATTTGTTTTACAATATTGCGGCCTGCTCATGCAAACAAAGATTTGTTTGATTGATGGATTCAGCTACTCGGGCATAAGCCAGTTAGTTTAAACTGCTTCCAGTCTTCGTTCTTTTTCTTTTTTTCTTTTTTTTTTAAGATAGTGAGATACGCGAGAGTCAGTCCTAATGATCCATTCATTTGTAGTTTAGTGATTGAGTATGCACAGTGGTGAGTGAACTCCTGAAGTGTGCCTCGAGCCGATTTCAGGTTGACCGGTGCAATAATGAAAAATCGAAAAATCGTGCAGTTTTTGCAGAATTCACTCACTACAACCACTGGACAGAAACCTGTTAATTTTTTGTCTAAAGGATGCATGGAGACTACCACTGAATGAAAGTCTGGTGGTGAGGGCCTCTTGAAATTAGGTTTAAACACAAACGTATGTATCTTGCACATGCTCAAAATAGCCAAACATATGAATGGTCCCATGCATTTTTATTTATTTTATTTTATTACATGTTTTTGTTTTTTGTTGAAAACATCAAAGTCGGGCTGACATACTCAGCTCAGCTACTCTTTCCTACAGCTTCCCCCTTCTGTGTGTGTGTGTGTGTGTGTGTGTGTGTGTGTGTGTGTGTGTGTGGTGTGTGTGTGTGTGTGTGTATTCTTCTTTCTTATTTTGTGAAGGGAAAGAAAACGCTCATTACCAAGCCCCAAATGAATGCCTTCTTCCTGCAGTCCCTGGAAATTGCATGCTTTACAGGCGAGTAAGGTCTCGATGTATTGTAGTCGAATCAGATTTGATCGAAGAACATTTGTGACATTGCGGAAAGCGCATGGCGCAACTAAAACCTGGCTTTCATTCTTCCCATTCAGCGTTCCGGCGTGACGAACAGCAGGGTGATGGTGACAGCTAATTGTAACACTAGCTTTTGTATAGAGTGCAGTTCAGGGCCTGTGTGTAAAAGTCGAGGTTAATTAACCCACGGCTACGGGCCTAACCCAGACTAGGACAAAAGAAATCCAAAAGCAAAATTAATACAATTAATACAATACAAAAGGAAGCGAAGAAAGGAAGAAAAAAATCCTTCTATAATGGCTTAGGCACCTTGCTGAAATGGGCCCGCTTCTTGATTTAAAACCAGAAACAACAGAAAATTTAACCCAACTGAACCCAGCACGCACGCTCACGTGAATCACACGCATTCTCCCACACACTGGACATAAACACATTACAATCACGTGGTGCGACGGGTCAGCTCAGCTTTTTAAATTTCAGAATTTAGAATTGCATTTATTTTTCAAATTTGGTGGGCTGAACATTTCGAAAGCAGAGGGGGAGGAAGCCGGAGTACCCGGAGAGAACCCCCGACGATCGGCCTGAATGAACCGTGCCACATACGAGAAGGAAAAATAGTGTATAGGCCAGGAGATGGGGTCACAATAGGGATGTAAGGCAGGGGGTATGCAGCGGGACAGATGTAGGTTCAAAACTATGTGCACAGTCGAATATTATGCGCTTCAAAGGTCATATTCAAAGGGTCTGAAAAATTAATGTCCAACCAATACAGTATCAGCAGCAGCCTAGAACCTGGCGCCCTTTAAGCAGTCCAGTCATGCACACACGAGGTATAGTCCAGTTGTGGTTCATCTAAAATGACTCGAAAACTTTGTCCCTGGTCGACACCAAATCTTCAACCAACCTTTAGATTCTTCAGCATGATACAGTGTGTGGCATATCCGTATCGAAGGGACGTAATTCCCAGGGGAAATAATCACATGGAGCCAAGTATACGTTAACCGTTTCGTCTCTTCTATTTATGTACACAAGTCGTGCCCCGTGTGCGTCAAAGCCAAGCATCATACCGTAGATGACGCACGTTCATATTGCTCGCCATTCTTTGTATTCCTTTGCTCGTTTGTTCGCCAGAAAAGTCTTCTGTCTTTGTACGCTTCTCTGCACAGGCATTCGGGGGGTGTCATCATCTGGGTTAATTGCATGCGACACGCTATGCTTTTAGTCACACATTCTGCCGGATTTCGTGCGAGCAAGACGCATTATCCAGTGTCTGACTCAGGGCAGAAGTGTCTGGAAGACAGAGAGGCCAGCAGAGATGTTGTGTCATTTTCCCCCTACCTAACTTCTTTTTTCCCGCCGACACGGAAATTGCCTAGGGATGTCTCCTGTCGCAGACTGTTAGACAGCCGAGGAATTTACGTCTCAGGAACGGCGGGACTTTGACACGAAAAGTGTTTTGCTTACTGCATATCTAGATATGGATGTCCGCATTGTTGATCGTGAGTTAGTGGTGTGTTGATTCAGGGGAGCATGACATCCAGAAAGTTTCAACTAACTTAAAGTTTCGACTTTTCTTTGAGTGTTAGAGAATTGATCGTGCCATCGTATGGTGCTGTAGAAAAGAAATCACAGAGCAGCGTAACGTGAAATAATGATAATGATACGCTATGATAAGAAACCATTTGATTTGAGTGTTAGAGATTTGATCGTATCGAAAAGACATGGTATGGTGCTGTAGAAAATAAATTACAGCGCAGTGTAACGTAAAATAATGATAAGATACGATTTGATTCGGTACGACACGACACGACACGATACCATGGTGAAAAAGGACGTTAAACTCCCAAACACCGATGGTACGGTTCGGTAGAAAATAAGTTACAGCACAGTGTAACGTAAAATATTGATACGCTACGATAAGATACTGTTTGATTTGATTTAAGTGTTAGAGAATTGACCGTATCGACAAGACAAGGTACGGTTCGGAAGGAAATAAATAACAGCACAGTATAACGTAAAATAATGATAAGATACGATTTGATTCGATACGACACGACACGATACGATACCATGGTAAAAAAGGACGTTAAAGCTCCCAAACACCGACATTTTCACCCACCCACCACGATACGAGACAAAACCAGACTACATGAGGCGAAACGAGTTGATACGAAAATAGACGAGACAAGACATGGTACAATACGAAACAATACGATACGATATATGATATGATATAACACGCGACTATACGATACAATACGATACGAACCGATTACGAGACCGGATCAGACTATTACAAGACCAGATCTTTCATACGTGGAAAGTCCACCCTACAGCTTTTGCATTGTTCGGATCAGTTTTATATATTTTTTATACTTTACATTCGAATGACCCCCTTGCTGGTCAAAAACACCGAATAACGTTCTAATATCGAGACACTATATGCTGGCATCCACGCGTTGTCACTGGCCAGTCTGATTTCAAATCGCTGACACTGACCAGTCCGTCTGAGACGCAACCAACCGGAGAGAAGTAATGGACGGTCAGAAGCGTGGTCACCCGACCGTGACTGGCAGCGGCAGACGTGGATGACGAATAAGAGAGGGCAATGTCAAGTATGTCTGAGTGTGATGTATTCCCCGGCGTGAAATGCGCCGGGCCTAAGCAGCTTGAGGCTGGCAGTGCCCCGGGTCAATGCGGCTTGAGGCAAGAATTGCCCCTGATCTGAGCAGCTTGAGAGCTAGCGTGAAATCCGCCGGGTCTAAGCAGCTTGAGGCTGGCAGTGCCCCGGGTCAGTGCAGCTTGAAGCTAGAAGTTCCCAGATCAAACAAGCCGGGGAGTACATCTAGCTCATTACACTAGGACAACAGAACGTGTAATGCAAACGACTTTCAATGCTCGGATTTTGAGTAAGACTCCTTATAGGGAACCTACAAATAATGTTATAACTTTTTTTCTCGTCGACCAGGCCAAGTCTTTCTTGTCATCCTTGTGTGGTAGAAAAGTACAGCCCACACACAACCAGTCAATATCCTACCGTCCTGTGCTATGCCTTGCAGTCACTTTACAGTCAGGGTACGGCTACAGAACGTGTTCCGGTAAATTTGGCAGTGCTTTCCCTGAAGGTGACCTCGCAATGCAAATCTTGTCTTTATGGTCAGCTTGTCCGGGCTGCAGAAGTACGTGTGTGTCTAGACGAAGGGCTGTGAACCGTGTGCTTGAGGCTATTTCTAGAAGGGTACATGATAAGGTCTGGCCGAAATGTCCACTCGCAGTCGCTATGTACCGCTTGAATCTGCGGACAGCCTTTTGGTCCGCTGCTATGAGTTGAAAGCAGGAGACGTGGACGCCTAATACCGGCCGGCTGATGTCCATTCGACACATGACAACGGGAGTTTTGTATAAAAACTAAACCAAGACAAATACGCCTTCAAACAACTTTCAGGGCTTGAAAACATAAAATAATGTAAGATTAAGTATTATATTCATCACAATATTCACAGCTACATCGCTTGACAGCGTGTTGATTAGCTGTATAATGTAAACTCCTTTATCATAATTATGTTTGTCTTTCTTTAAATTGTGTGGCTGATTGTTGCAGCACTCCAGTATTCCCTTAGATTTCGACAAAAAGTGCAGCCAGTTTATTGAAATCTATGTCCTGAATTATTCATGGTTTGTTCGATGCCGCGCGAGTAAGCTGCAGCCGTAAAACTGATTATCTCCTGTGCAAACATTGTATTTATCTTCGTAACGAAAGACGAAAAGTCTTGTCGTGCTTTGCCTGTCTTAAATAAGTATCACTTGCTTGGGGTGCTATGTAATCTGTAATCTGTTGCAAGGGAAAATTGGGTGCTATTCCCCAAAAGGGGGAGTAAGTCGCCATTTCTACAGCCTACACTTTTTTTTCTTCCCGTATGTTTCGTGTGAACTAGTTTTCCTCAGCCATCCTGGATGGAGTCAGATCTTTAATGAGCGCAATGCCTGAGTCCACAAAGACAAATCAACAACGTAACAACCGTAAACAAGTCTGCTCGTCACGTTCGAATCTATTTGGTGAGGAAGGGTGGGTGGGTGTTGGGGGGTTTAAAGTCCTTTTCCACCACATACGGATGATATCAAAGACAGGTCAACGATGAAAAAGCCAGCACAAATATTTGGCCCCAGCCGGGATACGAACTCACGACCCGAGCATTAGAAGTCCAAAGCTCTACCATTCGGCCACCCCGGCTCCCCATTTGGTGGGGGAAACAATCCCATGGCCCAGTCCTCTGCTACAGCAGCGAGGACTCGAAAGCTTAAATATCAACAACAAACAACGAAAAAAATAACAAGTGAAAGCAGACTCACCCTGCAAGTAGCGGATCATGACGCAGATGACTGGCCCAAAGATGAACGCCTCCATCATGAGCGGGACCAAGGTGAAAGGCATGCAGAAGACGGCGAGGAGCAGGTCACTCACGGCCAAGTTCAGCAAGAACATGTTGGTTATCGTCCGCATCTTCTTGTGCCTCACCAGCGTCAGGATCACCAGGGAGTTGCCCACCACTGACAGAAGGAAGATAACCGCGTATGGGATGGACAGGAAGGGAGAGAAGCCAGGACCGGACGTGTAGTGGTTGACGCAGATGGACACGAATTGGTCCATCGTGGCGTTGGGGAAGACCAAGCGTGCAATGGTCGAGGCGTTGGAGGTGTTGTACATGTGCTGGCAGCGTTCCTGGACGCTGGAGAAACCGGGTGTCGATGGTGATGCCATTGTCGTTGTTGATTCCAGCATCGTATCCATGATTCAGGGTCAAGGCTGCGGCCTGAGGAGCTCGTGATCAAGTGTCAAAGTTTGTTCACACGGATGGTGATGAGTTCGTTGAGTAGATTCTGTACCTGAAAGACACGTTCATTTCAAATTGTTTTCAACGTGGTTTATTCAAGCAAACAATCTTGGAATTTACTTTTTTTTTTCACTTGGATGGAAGGACAGAGGAGTGTGTGGGGGGTGAGGTGGGGGGGGGGATAGGAGAGAGTGTGTTTAAGTCATATTAATGCCTTCTTTAGCTGACTAGAATTTAGCTGCTTAGCTTTGTGATTAGCGTTAATTTGTACCTGATGATTTTAGGTTATTTGTAATGTAATAAAGTATAAAAAAAAAGTTGTATGCTGTTTACTGGTTGCATGCTTTTCATGTTTTATGTTTATGTCTTATGTAGATATTTAATCTGACTTTACGTGTTGCAAGCAAATTTCCCTGTTTGGGACAATACATTCACTTGATTTGACTTGACTTGAGGCCTATATATACAACTTCCACCAGTAGGGTGCTTACTTAATTCACGTGCAAGTACTGACGAATGCTCATCACAAACAGTGCTTTTTTGTGTGAATTCTGTTCGAGCCGTCTGGAACATAAACACTTCTTGCTTCCATCGCAAAGATAAAAACAAAGGAGTCGGGTAGCTCTAATGTTTGATCATTGGACACGAGATCGGAGGGTCAAAGGTTCGAGTCCCAATTTGCGCAAAATGTGACAGACTTCTTTTCTTTTCCATAGTCCCCGTCCTTGAAATCCCCCGTCGCGTTGGAAACACACACACACACACACACACACACACACACACACACACACACACACACTAACACAACAGAACACCCGCCCTTTGAGTGAAAGCCTTTACCTTGAAACAAATTACATGATGACGCGGCTGTTAAGGCGATGTCACACTGAAAACATGTTTTCCTAAAACATGTTTTATAAAACATGTTTTGAAAGGCAAAACGCCCGAAACATGCTTTCCGAAACAATACATGACACACGTGAAAACAAGCAAGCGCGCGTCTAAGGCGAGAGAGAGAGAGGGTCCCGCTACGGACATGTTGACTGAGCGGATACGGGAAGGTGTCACTTGACACTCCGCACGGCGGCTTTCATTGGTTGAAACACAAAACATGTTATCGGATTTTAGGGCAGGCTCTAAAACTGAAAACACGATCAAAACATGTTTTGAAAACATTGTTGTGAAGTATGTCACACGACAAAACACGTTGTTTCGCAGCGAAACATCTGAAAACAATGTTTTCAAGTGTTTTTGCCCTCTCGTGTGACATGGCCATTAGGCAAGGATCACTGACTGGTGCTGGTGGTTTAACACCACGTGACAAGACCGAATCCCCTTCCTCCCTGAAAAAGGCCTGTTTTTAGGAACACCTAATATCCCGGTGTCACCGCCCATTGCCTATCGGGAAAGAAGCATTTTATTTTTAATGACATCATTGGGGTCTTCCGGTGACGTTTGCTAAGACTACGTTGTGTCTTCCTATTAGGGTGGGCGGGGTAGGTATTTGGGAGTTTAACGTCCATTTCCATCACGTAGGAGTGATATCAAAGACGGGGCAACGAGAAAAAGGCCAGTACAAATATTTGGCCCCAGCCGGGACTCGAACTCACGACCCGCTCTACCATTCGGCTATCCCGGGGGTGGGTGTTCGGGGTTTAACGTCCTTTCACCACATACGTGTGATATCAAAGACGGGGCAGCGATGATAAAGCCAGCACAAATATTTGGCCCCAGCCGGGATACGAACTCACGACCCGAGCACTGGAAGTCCGACGCTCTACCATTCGGCCACCCCGGCTCCCCGGCTATCCCGGCTCCCGGTGTTTTCATAATAATAATAATAATAATAATCGCATTAATATAGGCGCTTCATCCCTAATATTTTTCTCAAAGCGCCGCGAGTTAATCCCAACACGCACGTTCACGTGAATCACACGCATTCTCTCACACACTGGACATGAACACATGACAATCACGTGGTGCGAAGGGCCAGCCCAACAATTTAAGTTTCGGAATTTTAGAATTGCATTTATTTTTTTTAATTTGATGGGCTGAACATTTCCAAAACAGAGGGGGAGGAAGCCGGAGTACCCGGAGAGAACCCCCTGACGGTCGGCCCGAATGAACGGTGCCACATACGATAAAGAAAACTTCTTCGCCCCCGAGCGGGATTCGAACCTGGCCTCTGGCATTGGTGACTATGTCTCTTAATCACTAGACCACCGACCTAAACGATGCTTTCTACTCTTCTGCCCAGACAGTTAACCACAATGTGTAGATGTGAGCCAGTACCTTCGTCCAGTGAGAATAAAACAGACATACGTATCTTCAATGTATGACAGATTTCTTCGCGGGTGATGAATAGTTTTCTGACCTTTTCTTATCTTGTGTATCTTGTTTGTCAGGTATACAAAAACGCTGCGGAAAACTTTTCATCAGATGCGTTACATTAATTTACACCACTCACCAGTGCAAACTTTCAGTGAGTTAACTACGAGTGCTTTACGTCCGAAAATAGTAAGGAAACAGAGAGCGAAAGTGTGGTTATGACTTTCCATAACCCACTCAGTGGTTTACCAGTTCACAAAAACACACTCCAGTTACGTCATCAATCAGAAAGTGCGTCATTTCAAACACTTGGAACTCATATGTCACGGCGCTCACTTTTGGGGGTGAAATTTTATTTTCCTTGGATCACGTAAAAAAATGATCGCACAGAAAATTCTCTGCGATGTATTTGCTGGTGCACTTCTTAATGTCAGAACATGAGCACATGCTTTGAAAGATATTGTTCTTAACTTCAAGCAAAAATCACTAGTCACCCTACCAGAAAAATAAAATGTCGCAGAAAATGTATGTGACTAGAGCAGTAGAGGTAAGAGTCTGAATGCTCGTGGTATAAACAGCTTACATGATTAGTTCTCGTGGTTTACGGCGAAAGACTAACCCCTCGATGGTTCGATTGTTTGCGTAGCTACTTCGTCGGAGGCTCGGTAGCTACACAAACAATCGTACCATCTCGGGGTTAGTCTTTCGCCGTAAACCACGAGAACTAATCATGTAAGCTCTATGTAGCTGGATCAGTCACTTGGGTCACAATTAAAAATGAAGCATCTGAAAACTATTGTGGTGACTCGGGTTGGTGTATAATAATAAATTATTATGTTGTTCTATGTACGTAGAAGCACACTAAGAAGGCGATGTTAATTGGTTGCAGACTGAAGACTAAGTAGACAGCGCTGATTGGTGGTATTTTTAGCGACTTTGTCGATCGACGCGTTGTACAGGTATGGAAGCGTTCGACCAAAGAAGGGGAGCCGGGGTGGCCGAATGGTAGAGCGTTGGACTTCTAATGCTCGGGTCGTGAGTTCGTATCCCGCCTGGGGCCAAATATTTGTGCTGGCTTTTTCATCGTTGCCCCGTCTTTGATATCACCCGTATGTGGTGGAAAAGGACGTTTAACCCCCAAACACCCACCCCACCCCACCCCTCGACCAAAGAAATTGATATTTCTCTTCTATCAGAAGCCGCAAAGTCACGAAAGTGGTCGCACTGACCAAAAGGAACATCTGTTCATTTGGCTTCAAAGCAGTTTTTCCCCTAAGAACTCCTTACAAACATAAAGACTTTAGACATCGATTGACAGAATACCTCTGACTATCTACACAATCCCCGAAGATAGCTTTCTTCAGCGTGAACGCCAGTTACGATCTATCTTGACAACCCGACATATCACGCAGTCTGCGGCTTCTGACAGCAAACACTGAAAATAGGGTTTTCCGAAAATAGGGTTTTCCGTTGTAGCTTAGGAACATTAAAATGATGAGAAACAGACAGCGAAACAAGTCAGAGCGTCGGAGCAAATCAACCATTCGTCTTTCTGAGAAGTCTGCCTGTCGTTTTGCGGCGAAACACTCTGCAGGCCGTATGGCGGCTCCCATACTTACCGTGTTAGCGTCTCGTGGATGCGATCAGCGCCTCAACTGTGGTGTTTTGTATGGTATTAGTAAAAAAAGCTTTTAGCTTTGTATTGAGACGTTGGGTGTATCCTGCGGGTGGTTAGTTTTGATGAAAGAGTACGATGGAAAAAGCATTAGAGTATTAGCGAAGACGATGATGATACGATCCACTCGTTTATTGGTGTGTTTTGTATACTAGCAAAAAGCTTTTAGCTTATTTTTTCTTCCTTTTTTTTTATTGCGACCTTAGGTGTCTCAAGCCACCAAGCTTTCAATTGGTTTGTGGGTGTTTTTGTTTGTTTGTTTGTTTTGCTGCCCCAACTCTTTGCCAGTTCCAGTGGCGTTCCTTCCTGATCACGGGTGGAGTTCACGGAGGGCTCGAAAGCTGTGGCAATTTTTATTATGGAGATGAGGATGATGGTAAGATGATGCTATGGGGGTCCGTGTGGTTTGAGACTGCGGAACAGGGCCGCATTCCACGCTTCCTATCCCGACGTTAACCAGGCCCCGGAACTACGGCACCTGTCATACCAAGGGAAGCACCCCCAAAGTCGCACCCGTGAAGTGGGTGAATGCCGGCTGTGTGGCAACAGCTTCCCCATTGGGCCCACAGCACACCCGCTCTGGGTAGGAGCCGACCTCGGTAGGAAAACTCCCGCTTACCTCGGCTGGGACTCGAACCCGGGTCTCCCGGTCCATGGTCCTATGTATTATCCACCCACACTACGGGGGCCGGTTTCAGCTGGTTTGTTTGTGAAATGGTATGGCGGAAAGGCAAAATAAGCTTGTGAGGTCAATTCGGCTTGATGCGCATTGGTTCATGCAGGATACTTTCTATCATCTTGACCACATCTTGTCATTATTTGTTTATATTCTCTCTTTCTTATTTCTACAATTTATCTATCACTTTATGGACTCTCAATGCTCGGGTCGTGAGTTCGTATCCCGGCTGGGGCCAAATATTTGTGCAGGCCTTTTTTCTCTTTGCCCCGTCTTTGATATCACATGTGGTGGAAAAGGACGTTAAACAGCTAAAACACCACCCAACCCTTACCTATTACTTAAATCTCGATTAACGTTTGAGATGAATAAATTTACAAAGCCTTGGAGCACGTATAGCATACATTTTCATTTGAAACCGGCAAAGATTGAAAATCAGTATTATTATTAAAACTGACTGAGAAAGCTGAATTAATTTCTTTCTTCGATACCTCCGTGCATACACTTCAGATGTGCCAAACTTCGAGGAAAAATGAACATGTAAGAAAAATGCATCAAGTGTGCGCATGCCGCTGCAGAATCGCACAATTTCTCCTTGAGTCGTCAGTTTGGCCAAAAGTACCACTCACCTTTTAAAGCAAAAACAGAACTTGAATCACTTCAGGAGAGTCTGAAACGTCTTCAGTCTGCAGCTGGACACGTTTGCCAGACGTCGGTAAATAGTCTCTTCCTCTTCAAAGTCACCAAAAATCAGCAGACGTTCCCGCAGGCGTGCGTACGGATGTCCTGGCGACGGAAAAGTGTCCTTCACAATCCATTTATTCCAGTCACACCCCGTCACTAAATGTATTGGGAAGGTTACCGTGCGGACTGGTCCAGAATGGCTCTGGCCAGATGCTGAGATGTGCTGCTGTCGTGGGCGATTCTCTCCGAGTGACCACCGCTCACTTCGTCCTAGAAACGAATAATGCAGCGAGTCTGACGTGTGGCACGTTTCAATAAAACTGTCAGCCACAGCTACACTATAGCAGTTATGGTGCTGCCGCAGACTTATTCTGCCTTTTATCTTTCATTTCACGTGGTGTAACAATACGAAAAGAAGTTCAACAACTTTCTGTAGCACTTTGCGCTAGCGTCACGGGTTTCACAACACAGCAAAAAAAAAAAAAAAAGAAGAAGAAGCCTCGAGAGCTGGTCCTTGTCTTTTCTTCTAATTGATAAGTGCTTGTTGAGATTTGTGATGTTGACATGTGTGTAAACGTCTATGCAGTAGTTTGCATTCGGCAGACCTTTCTGCCTTGCGTTGTTGAAAAATGTGTTTGCAGGTCACTAACCGACCGAAACGCACGCAGTTCTGCAGATTTGTAAGACACGTCACACAGTTGTCGGAAGAAATATTCTGCAATAAAATCACGGGGCCATGTTGCTTAAAATAATCATTCACCAACCATTCACAAATGAAAACAAAGGATTTTTTTTATCAGAAAATACAAGCACAGTTTTGACCTTTTTCTGTCTCGTACCGAGAGATAAATCCAAACAATATGAAACTTTCACGGTCGTTTCACGCTACCGCAAGCAGTACTGAAATTTCATTTTCCCTCTTTTGTGGTTAGTCTGTCTGTATCATCAGCAATGATTTCCCATAAGACGCTCCGTACTCCACAGAAATCTGGACGGGATTCTTCCAGCAAAGAAAACAACCTCTGGAATCCTTTGTGATTGAAATGTCGTCTCCACGGGAAGAGACGCAAACTCAGCCTCAGATTAAGAAATCAGGCGTCTGCACGCCTGCAAGAAATCCAAACGCAGTCAGACAGCCAGACTGCTGATTCCGATAACAATACAGTCCTAATAATCCTTTGTCACGAAACATTAAACAGGTCTACACCGTTGCAGGATGATTTCGTAATCCACCACAACTACAAGCAAATGAAATTTACGGAGTTGACAGAAGTTTTCTATCGGCGTCAAGCAGCCAGAAGTTTCCTCCTGTAATCATCAAACAACAAAACAGGTTTGTTTTCTCGCACGCGCAAGCGCTAGGAGCGTTAGGTGACCAAGCTGTCTCGCTGACCACGCTTGGCTTTGGACTGCGCATGTCAGCTCCCCCCGAGCACCTGTAGAACACACACCCACAGGACTGACTCGGCACACAAACACAAGGGTTTGCCTGGCGCCAGCGACTGCGGGTAAACTGCCCGGAAACACACGCGCATAGTGTTCCTAGTTGCACGCACACACGCACGCGCGCGTGCATTGAGAGGACATCCTGTAGTGGGCGCTTCTGTAAACTCTTTTACTGGTTTCTCACTAGCAGTGAGCACGTGAGTCTGTGAGCCAGTGAGCGAGCAACTTTTGCGGTACCACACTGAAAAGACATGATCAATGAAGTCCTTTTGAGCAGCACTGTATCGACTCACTCCGGTAGCTGTTGCTTCTGGGGCGGTCGGTGGTCTAGTGGTTAAGAGACTTCGGCACCAATGCGAGAGGTCAGGTTCGAGTCCCACTCGGGGAAAAGACGTTTTCTTTCTCGTACGTGGCACTGTTCATTCGGGCCGATCGTCGGGAATTTTTTCCAAGTACTCCGGCTTCCTCCCCCTCTGCTCTGGAAATGTTCAGCCTCACAGAATTTGAAAATAAAATTAATGCAGTTTGAAACTCCGAAACTTAAGTAGCTGAGCTGACCCTTCGCACCACGTGATTGTAATGTGTTCATGTCCAGTGTGAAAAAATCGTGTGATTCACGTGAGCGTGTGTGTTGGGTGCAGTTCGCGGCGCTCTGAGCCCATTCAAGAAACTGGGTAAAGCGTCTGCACATAAATCAGTCATTAGTAGCAATAGTAGTATCAGTTCAGAACTCAATCCGAATCATCCGACTCAAAACTGAGCTGCCCTGAGAGCGCAAATTTCATCGCCGGGCTGTGTGTATGGAGCGACTCAGCTGTTCATCTCATCAATGAACGAGCAAATTTGCTGGTACCACAAAAGGCAAAGCCGCAAGGTCTATGGTTTTACCACTGGAAGTGTCTCCTTAGTCCTATGTGTCGATAGGCCTAGTGGACAGACAGTTCGTGGTGACAAAAACAAAAACAAAAAAACACACACACACACACACAACACTTCCACGCTTAGCTAGTGAGCTACTGAGTCGTTGATCTGACCAATGAGCAATTTTTGCATTACCACACTAGTAAAACATGGTCAGTGACTTTTGTCCTGCGTATCAATACTCCCTGTGGGTGAGTGGGTGAGTGGATCCTTTGTCACAATGTATGGGTGATACCAAAGACGAGGCAACGACAAAAAAGGCCAGCACAAACATTTGGCCCCAGCCGTGATTCGAACTCACGACCCGAGCATTAAAAGTCCAAACGCTCTACCATTCGGCCATCCCGGTTCCCCCAATACTCCTTGTGGACAGAGGACAGAAGGTACGTGACGATCACGATCACCAAAAAAAAAATCCTTGAGCTTTTGCATCTACTAGTACACTGAGCTACTGAGTTGTTCATGTGATCAACGATCAAGCAACTTTTCCGGTACCGCAAAAGGCGTTAGCACTGGGAATGTCTATTTAGTCCTACATATGGACAGACGGAGGGAAAAAAATGTTCACGCAGGTAGCTTGTTGTTTCTGCTAGTATAGTGTGCGACTGAGCCGTTCATCTTATCAGTGAGCAACGTTGATATTTTACGGTACCCCCAAAGAAACTTAGCCCTGGGGGGAGGGGGCGTCTCTTTGGTCGTACTAACGTTTAGACCTTGTGGACTGTCAGTTCTGACAATGCCGAACAAAAATCTTCACACGGTTAGCTGTTGCTTCTGCTAGTACATTGTGCGAGATACTGTACTGGCGTGATTCCCATGTCACGCGCTTCGCCAGCCATTTTCTCAAAATGGCCGCAAAAGGCATTAGCACTGGGAATATCTCTTCACTCCTACATATGGACAGACGGAAGGGGAGGGGGGAGATCTTCACGCAGGTAGTTTCTTGTTTTTGCTTGTATAGTGTGCGACTGAGCCGTTCATGTTATTCGTGAACAACTTTGATATTTACGGTACCACCAAAGAAAATTAGCCTTGAGGGCGTCTCTTTGGTCGTACTAATGTATAGACCTTGTGGACTGACAGTACTGACAATGCCAAACAAAACGCTTCACAAGGGTAGCTGTTGCTTGTGCTAGTATCCTGTGCGATATACTGTACTGGCGTGATTCCCATGATTCCTGACGTGATTACCAGACATTTTCTCAAAATGGCCGCTTTTTAACTGCAATATTTTTAAACAAACAGATCTCAGGCCTACACCATATGCTACACAAAATGATCTTTATATCGAAAGAAAGCTTATATGTTCTGCACTTTTCAGTGATGCTAATAACTGCATAATTATGCCCGAAACCACCCTTTTATTGTACGTACGGGGATCCGGGGTGGCCGAATGGTAGAGCGTCGGACTTCTAATGCTCGGGTCGTGAGTTCGTATCCCGGCTGGGGCCAAATGTTTGTGTTGGCTTTTACATCGTTGCCCCGTCTTTGATATCACCCGTATGTGGTGGAAAAGGGCGTTAAACCCCCAAACACCCAACCAACCTTTGTGGTACGTAGTCCATCACGCCACGGTGACCAAAGAATTCCCGCTTTACTGGTGTTATACTACCGTATAGCTGTTGCTTGTAATATAGAACGACTCAGTCGTTTCACCAACCGGGCCCTTGACCACCTTTTGCGGTAACAGATCCAGACAGAATATATTATGGCTCAAGCCTACTGCACCCGGTGGACAGCCGGCAATGACTGAAGAATTGCGCCTGTTCGCCTTAACGTTCACTTTGCGTCTCCAAAGAATCCTATATCGATGCACTATGCGTCATAAGCAGACAAAAATAGGAAGGCTGTTTTAGGGTGGTGGTGTTTTTTGGACCTACCAATAAATTCTCTGGCGCCCTGCAGCGAATCAAACTCACGACCTAAATATCCGCCCCCCCCCCCCCCCCCCCCCCCGCCCAAGGTACCACAAAAAACCCACTTGACGCGTGCAGAGGTTAAATCCGTCATTGTTTAAGGAGTGCCGTCCTGGATGACAATCAGAAACCACTTACGAACGTATCCTCGGGGAAAATCTACGTGAGAAGTCGACCTTGCTGAAGCAAAACTTTCACCTCATCTCACTCCTCTGCCCTTTCACTTCACCCACCTTAGGGTTTAAAGATCTAAGCTCCCAACAAAAAGCTTCCCGAAGTGTGAAAAAATTTTACAGAGTCGACCGTGCAAGCACAGTCAACTCTGTCGCAGTTGCAGAGTTCAGAGTTGCAAAGTTCACACACTGTCCAGAAGCAGCGACAAAACCGTGCCGAAAAACTGCCCCCACTTTTTTTGTCGGGGTCCGTCCACGCTAATGTGCAGTAGCTTTTTGTTGGGAGCTTAGATCTTTAACGCCATTTCCACAGTACAAGCATGCTTCTAAAGATACATCAACGAGGACAAAACCCAGAATAACTTTTTACTTTTTAATCCCTGTCAGCAAATTGGGGTTACTTGATGTAGTTAAATGTGCATAAGAACTAGGTTGTCTTTGAGGAAAAACCTACACATCATGCCCTCCTCTCCGTGCCCTTCCTTACCCACCCACTTCCACCTTACCCACGCAGCAGTGTTCCTGCTGAGATATTCGAGAAGAAGGATGTACCGACGTCTGTCGCTGTAGGGCGCCTGCCATACACCTTGACCTTCATAACACAAAAATCACGAAAATCACGCTTTTTCGTGACAACAAAATCACTACAGACTAGCACACTTGCCACACAGGGTATGTCAAACAAACACCAGACATGACCCCACGGTCATTTTGTGTCTTTACGCCTGTAGGGTTGTCCCCAGGAAGCCGTTTCCCCAAAGCCCGTCACGATATCATTTGCCCTGCTGCCCAGACATTGTACAGTCTTGTATACTTATATACTGCTCGACTTTTGCTAAGGGAAAAACTGTCTGATGCACTGTACAAAAAATGTATCTTTCTTCTTCACAGTTTTGGGCACTGCTCACAAAATTAGTCACAGCCACGTTTCTGTGCAAGCCGTTGAATGCAGGTCCCCCATACAAAGCCAATTTTCACCCAAAGGCGTGAAAAGTCTGTCAACAATTTTAGATGCGAAATCAGTCTTTCATGACCCGATTTTGCTTTTGGTTGACTGCTTTTTAGGGGTTGCCTGTCCTCAGGGGCCTACACAGAAACAAGGCTATGACTAATTTTGTGAGCAGTGCCCGAAATGTGAAACAGAAAGACGCCCGACGAAACGCATATTTCAGAATCATACCAAGATGCCCCCATATTTGCACTGAGCTTCAGACAATGTTTACCCCTTTAGCAAAAGTTGAGCAGTATTATTATGTTCCAATGTCAGCACAGTCGCCCGCTGTATCCAGACTTTCGTAACCCAGCGCTCGGCAGAAGTAGCACAACCAACTTGTGTTTTACCCATGACTCCTAGCCTCTTTGGGGCAAATCACTTCCAGGATTCCATCTGCCTTCTACTGCTCAGTACACGTACAATGGAACAGTTTTATAAGACATCCTATGTGGCCTGCTATGCCTGTAGGCTTGTGTCATGCGCTGCGGTGTAGTTCTAAGCAGGGACTGCCAACTGGTCTTCAAGCTATTGTCAAGTCTGTGTGCAGATTATTTGGTCGGTTGGTTACAGTTGGCTGATTCGTTAACTGGCTGGCTGGCTGGTTGGTTAGAGCTTTCAGCTTCGTTTCCACCACAGGAGGGTCATACCTGTTACCAATGCGAGAGGTCAGGGGTTCGAGTCCCACTCGGGGCAAAGAATTTTTCCTTCTCATATGTGGCACCGTTCATTCGGGCCGATCGTCGGGGGTTCTCTCCGGGTACTCCGGCTTCCTCCCCGTCTGCATTGGAAATGTTCAGCCCACCAAATTTGAAAAATAAATGCAATTCTAAATTCCGAAACATAAATAGCTGAGTTGACCCTTCGCACCACGTGATTGTAATGTGTTTATGTCCAGTGTGTGAGAGAATGTGTGTGAGTCACGTGAGCGTGTGTGTTGGGTTCAGTTCGCGGCGCTTTGAGCCGATTCATGAAATGGGTAAAGCGCCTATACAGTACTCATTATCATTATTATTATTATTATTATTATACCCAAGACGTAGACAGGAACATTAACCAGTTAAAAGATCGATATCTCTCTCTCTCTCTCTCTCTCTCTCTCTCTCACACACACACACACACACACACACACACACACACACACACACACACAAAACCGTTGGTAAATAAAGGTCATTGTCATTGTCATTGTCACTCAGCCGGGCCTCGAACACACGAGTAATTAACAGTCCGACGTGACAGCTGTGTAGAACGTTCAACAGCTCGATCCATCATTCTCTGCGATGAAAACAGAGAGTTCACTGAATGTAACAGCTGAACTGGGCGCTATTCCTGTGTACCAAAGGATTGAAATAAACATAATGTATTGGAGAAGATTCAAGTTTTGTCAACTAACAGTCTCAAACTGACACGTTCGTACGAAAGGTAGTGTGCACAACCTGTTTTGGGTTTGTTTTGGTTTTTGGTTTTTTGTTTTTGTTTTTGTTTGTTGTTTTTGGTGGGTTTTTTTTTTTTGTTTGGTTGTTTTTTTGTTGTTGTTTTTTTGTTGTTTTTGTTTTTTTTTGGCTTTTTAGGTTTTGTTTTTTGTTTGTTTGTTTTTGTTGTTGTTGTTGTTTTCGTGTGTGTGTGTGTGTGTGTGTGTGTGTGTGTGTGTGTGTGTGTGTGTGTGTGTGTGTGTGTGTGTGTGTGTGTGTGTGTGTGTCTTTTGGGGTTTTTGTTTGGTTTTTTGGTTTGTTTGTTTGTTTGTTTTGGGGGTTGTTTTTTGGTTTTGTTTTGTTTTTTGTTTGTTTGGGGGTTTTTGTTGTTGTTGTTGTTGTTGTTGTTGCTTGTTTGTTTTTCGACCACGTTGCAAGTGCAGCCCAGAATCGAACTTGCCCAGTCAACATTGTATTTACACACGAGCCTTGGACTGGAACGAAAACATCGTAAAACATGCACGCATTGTCGACACGGATAAACTGTGTTTAGATATGCGTCACACACTCATCCAGTAATAAAGCATATCTCATTAATTACATCTACCTCAGCGTCGCTTGTTCGATAGTTAATTAATTTTTTTCCTGCCAAAAAGACCCCATACATCAGCATTTTCATGCACTCTTTGGCCCGAGAGGCTCTATGTATATGTGAGTTTGCCGTATGGAGTGGGATCAGTTAGGTAAAGGGATCTAACAATAATTATGTCATTGTTTTTGCGTCCGATCATGCAGTGAGAACATGCCGCTGTACGAGATGTCTGGACGAAGGCATCTAAGATATCGTGGGGTGATAATGAAATTCATTGTTTACGAGTGCTGACAGGTGTTCTAAAAATAATTATTGCGGCTTATGGGCCGGGGGGGGGGGGGGGGGCTGTGAGGCGGATGGCTGTGGGGAGGAGGGGGCTACGGAGAAGAGGAAGAAGGGAGGAAGGGGGATTGGAGTGTAACTAACGTGTGTGCGTGTGTGTGTGTGTGTGTGTGTGTGTGTGTGTGTGTGTGTGTGTGTGTGTGTGTGTGTGAGGGGGGGGGGGGAGAGAGTGTGTGTGTGTGTGTGTGTGTGTGTGTGTGTGTGTGTGTGTGTGTGTGTGTGTGTGTGTGTGTGTGTGTGAGGGGGGGGGGAGAGAGTGTGAGTGTGTGTGTGTGTGTGTGTGTGTGTGTGTGTGTGTGTGTGTGTGTGTGTGTGTGTGTGTGTGTGTGTGTTGGTTTGTTGGTTGGTTCATCCTTTTCGTTTTGATTGTGTTAGGGGTTCTGGGAAGCTAGCAGCCACATTTAAGGTCAAAGATGAAAATGCACGTATGCAAACTCCTGTTTAAATTTAATCAATAGGGTTTCCAACATTGTATTACAAAGTGAGTTGTCGGAGCCTTCAGCCTCAGGTACGTGTGAATGTGTGGTGTCATGATACGTGAGAACGTGTGTTGAAACATGTTGAGTTGCATGTATGTACAGCGAGAGCGATGTACTGTTTTGAATGTTTGATAGCTAGGTTAGGGAAAGGTCTGACGCAGTAAGTATGTTCTAGCGGTAAAGTGTTGAGAGCGTAGCTGTGTCCGAACGAATGAGCGAGTCAGTGACAGCGTTGGAATCTGGATGAACGATGGGCCTCGACCCCTACGGGTTAGGAGATATAATAATGTAAGCTGGTGACGTTTTGATGCTAGGGAGACTGTGTCCTTCACGTTGACCACTTCCATTGTTCAGCTGGTCTACTTAGAAATCAGAATACTTTACTGATTACGGGTCTATCGGTGGTCTAGTGGTTAAGAGACTTGACACCAATACGAGAGGTTAGGCCTGCTTTGCTTTGGAACTTTTCATCCCACCAAATTTGAAAAATAAATGCAATTCTAAATTCCAAAATTTAAATAGCTGAGCTGACCCTTCGCACCACGTGGTTGTATGTGTGAGTAAATGCGTGTGATTCACGTGAGCTTGCGTGTTGGGTTCAGTTCGCGGCGCTTTGAGCCGATTCAGGAAATTGGGTAAAGCGCCTATACAATATTCATTATTATTACTTATTATTATTACTGATTAATCCCGAAAGGGAAATTGCTTTTCTGTCCCACATCAGCAACAAACAAACAAACACACAAACAAAAATTGAGTTAAAACAAATTTGTTCAGTAAAATTACTTCAAATCAAGAAATCTTACTGTATAACACTATCACGTGTATGCATTTAAATATCACATTCATCAGCTGGTACATTTACACTCATTCAAGCATTCACTCTACATGTTCACCCCCCCCCCACACACACACACACAGCTCTCTCTCTCTCTCTCTCTCTCTCTCTCTCTCTCTCTCTTTCAGCTTGAGTTCAGTTGGCAGGTCTGATAGCCGTCGGTACACAGGGTCTAGCGTATCTTGTAGTTCTCCGTCTTGGCACTCTGAACCAACCACCACGTACTATCGCCAAGTTGTCAAAGCCCTGTCTGAGTGGATGTGTCTCGTCCCCGCTGAGGATGTCGCTCAGTTTGTTCTTCGGTCAATGTCAGCGAATGACGGTTGGTTTAAAAAGGTTACAAGCTATCATCAGCCCATTGACAACATTTTCTTCAAGGCCTTTCCACGGCTTTGTCAAAGCGCGATACAAGCACAAATCCATCCTTTTTTTCCTTCAATTATTTGGGGGGGGGGGGTCGAAAACTTCAAGCAAAGTACAAATATCCTTGAGAAAATGAACTTTAGAGTTTTATCTCGTGAAATCTGCATTTCACGCTTCAGTGATC
>JACVVK020000287.1:697500-737500 GCA_018292915.2 Batillaria attramentaria
TTTTTTCTGGAAATGTGTGTACACACCTGAGAATTTCCAGACAACCTTTTCTTCACTTCAGCTTTTCCTCTCTATCTTCCTGCCACTTTCTATCCATTCAAACACTCGGCTGAAGTACCCGCAAGCGAAAGAAGCTAATCAAATTAGCGGCACCTTTGGTGTGGCGTAAATTCGACGTCAACAGCTAAAACTTTTTTTTGTGACCCACCTGAGAATTTTTTAGGCGTCAAGAGAGGGAGCAAGCGAGTGAGCGAGCGAGCGAGTGAGAGAGAGAGAGAGAGAGAGAGAGAGAGAGAGAGAATAAATTGAAACTGAAATTGAAAACAAAATTGAAAACGGTGGCAGTTTTGGTCTTGCGACCAGAGAGAGAGAGAGAGAGAGACTGACTGACTGACTGACTGACTGACTGGCTCTTTTCAAGGAAAGAGGTTCTGTTGATGCAGGCTTACAAACCTATGCTTGGTGAAAGGACCTACATGGAACACCTGACCATGAAAAATACAACGATACTGATTAAAACAAATCAACAAACATCAAATTTAGAAGGGAAAAAAAAGCACACACACACGGACGCAAACACTGCGTCACACACACACACACACACACACACACACACACACACACACACACACACACACACACACACACACACACACACACACGTAAGAATATACTGGAGTCTGGGAGAGGATGGGAAAGACAGGCAGATGGTGGGTGGGTAGGTGTCTGGGGGTTTAACGTCCTTTTCCACCACATACGGGTGATATCAAAGACGGGGCAACGATGAAAACGCCAGCACAAATATTTGGCCTTAGCCGGGATACGAACTCACGACCCGAGCATTATAAGTCCAACGCTCTACCATTCGGCCACCCCGGCTCCCCAGAGAGAGAGAGAGAGACTTCAGAAAGGGGGTTGGGGTGGGGGAGAGTAACATGCATGTTACAGCACTCACTCCCAAAGTGAAAGGTGCGCTAGTTTTACGTCTCCGCTTTTTCAAGCATCTGCTGTGTGTTACGAGCACTTTAAAACCAATCTTCCACATTTGCGCTTGTCGTCATAAATCTGGGTGCATACAATTCATGTGAAACATTAATTTTCCTCTTTTTTTTTTTTTTTTCTTTCTTTTTGTGACTGGCTGTCTCACTTTATTTTATATGTACACTGACTTTCCATTTGTGAGGAAACGCGAAAGCGAACACTATCCTCCGAAATATTCAAGATAGGAATGGATATTAAGGGATACCTCCATTTATGACTGCACGTACAAAAACTGCAAAAGTGCAACAGAAGCAAATTTTCCGGTTTCAGAAAGGATTTTTTTGTTGTTTTGTTTTTGTTTGCGTGTTTGTTTGTTTGTGTTTGTTTGTTTGTTTGTTTGTTTGTTTGTTCCACAGGTTTTTTATAGTTTTGTTTTCGGTTTATTTTTGCTTATGTTTGGTTGCTTTTTGTTGTTTGTATGTGGGGTTTATGTTTGTTTGTTTGTTTGTTTTGTTTTTGATTGTTGTTGTGTTTGGGTGTGTTTTTGTTTGTTTTTGTTTTGTTTTTGCTTGTTGTTGTTTTTATTGTTTGTTTGTTTGTTTTTAGGGGTAGGGGTGGGGTGGGAACTGGCTGCTCATCCCTCCGCCATTCCCCAGGTCTTTAAAAAAAAAAAAAAAAAAAGTTACGTCGCCGACTGACGGCCGACACAAGGGACGTCATCCTCAGCTCGAGTTATTTCCCCTGGCCTCTGTCAGTTTTGCGAACTTGAGCCTCAGTATTTGATCTCCAGAACGAGGATACCTCCAAGGAAAGAAGAGGGTGGGGTGAGAGAAAAAAAGTATAAAAACCGATCCTAGAGAGAGACACACACACAGACAGATAGACACAGAGACAGAGACACAGAGACAGAGACAGTTCAAATAATTAAGTTAGACCCGGGAGACAGGGATACAGACAGACGGAGAGAGACAGAGACTCAAATAATGAACTCCTTCCCCGAGACGCAATTGTAAAACCGCGATAAGAACAGAGAAAAACTTCTTCCCAACTTTTTGACCACCGAGTCAGTTTCTGGAGTCCACGTGATCGGAGAATGTCAGTCAAACTGACAGATCAGAAATCTTGCTCGAAGCAGCTAGGAACAATAATCAAAGACAGCAAGACGATACAACCGTCGATTCACAACAACGTCTGCTCGATCTTCTAAGACCACGTCAGATAAAAGACGTTTCCACTTCAGTTGGATTGTCTTTGTTCGCCGTTTGATATATAGATCTAAGGCCTCTTTTGCAGCACCATACGATGTTTTTGTTTGCTTGGTCGGTTAAGGGGAGACAGGTGGTGGTTGATTTTGTTTTCTGTTTTATTTTTCTTTTGAAAAAAAAGGTTAGAAATTGTGTCAAGGATGTGGTGTTGACAAGAATGTATTCGAACTTTGTTCAGAACTTGTTTAACATCCAACGCACTCAGAGTGTAGGTAAACACGAAAGGGCTTTGACATGTCACGCTGTTTTCTCCGTTTTCTGTTTTGATTCTTGGCTGATTCTTAAGCAGAGACACCGGCAACCATCTGCCAAACGATTTCATCACCGTTATTGATGAGACTAAGTTTCTAGGAGTAACTATCATGTTGGCCTTGTTTTGGTTGGGTAGTTGGCTAGCAGGGTAGCTGGTACATACCGATGGTTCTCTACGTACTGTCGGACTATCTCTCGTCTTTCTAATCTGTATGGATAGTGCCTTCTGACCGGGAACCCTCAAATTACATTGTTAGTTTAGAAAAGCGGTTTACGTATCTGGAGGGCTGACTGGTTAGATGGTTCATTAATTGATGGATGGATGGATGGATGGATGGATTAGGATCTGTGCTCTGCTGTATCTGCTGTACATTCCTCTTTGTGTGTGTGTGTGTGTGAGTGAGTGTGTGTGTGTGTGTGTGTGTGTGTGTGTGTGTGTGTGTGTGTGTGTGTGTGTGTGTGTGTGTGAGTGAGAGAGAGAGAGATAGAGAGAGAGGTGTATGGATGTTCTTCATTGAGTTTTTTTTATTCGTTGCTACTTTGTTTTTTATAGTGGGCTCATATAATTATATATATATATATATGATTTGATTTGAAGAGGGGAGCCGGGGTGGTCGAATGGTAGAGCGTTGGACTTCTAATGCTCGGGTCGTGAGTTCATATCCCGGCTGGGGCCACATATTTGTGCTGGCTTTTTCATCGTTGCCCCGTCTTTGATATCACCCTGTGTGGTGGAAAAAGACGTTAAACCCCCAAACACCCACCCACCTACCCACCCCACCCTTGATTTGAAGATCATTCAAGGTCACTTAACTTGTTCCTCCAGTTTGTTGTAGTAGTAGTTGTTGTTGTTGTTGTTGTTGGCTGTCTTCGTCTGTAAAACTGATAGCATACCAGGGCCGCAAGATGAAGAGGATGGCAATGAGAACATCAGGAAAGAGAGAAAACACAAGTTCTTACCTCAAGGTATACGCGCGGGCTGATAAATTGATTTTTTTCTGCAGCAGATCGAGCAACGTAATGGCATCCGGTCCTTGTTTGCAGGGCTCTCACATAGCGAGCCACAGGCTCTCTCCCTCTCCCTCTCTCTCTCTCTGTCTCTCTCTCTCTCTCTCTCTCTGTAACCTTTTACTATCAAGCAGATGAAACACATTGCATTAGTGATCCATATGCTGCATTGCTATAAGTTGACAGCCCGAGCTGCTCACTATTACAATTTTTTACTGCTTTATTTATTGCTGTTATATATAATTATATGATTCATAAACATATATCGTCGTTCACACTGAAAAATTGCGGAAGTCGATTTTGGACGATTTTGAGATTTATATCCTACTGACCTAATTTTGGGGTCGCGGATCGATTGGTGAGGTCCGTTTCTACGTTTGAATCTCGGAAATGGGTCAAAACAGCGTTTGAAAATTTGCGGCACTGATACACAACATTTTTACACGAGAAAACTGCGGATGTTTTCTCTGAAAAAGTGCGTAAGTCTAAATGAAAGAATTTACAATGGAAAAATTGCGTAAGTCGATCGAAGGAAAATTGCTGAAGTCTTCATAGGGTAAATTCGCACAGCAAAGTTGCGTATGTCGTTGAAAAATTGCGGAAGTCTTTATTGTTTTCAGTATTTCTGAAAACAAATGTCATGAGTAAGTGACGGTGTGAAGTGTTTGCGTGCGTCTGTGTTTGCCTCTGTGTGTGTGTGTGTGTGTGTGTGTGTGTGTGTGTGTGTGTGTGTGTGTGTGTGTGTGTGTGTGTGTGTGTGTGTGTGTGTAAAATGACTCCCACAGAAGTTTCCTGTGAGGAAGATCCGTGATTAACATCAGACACGAGCAGAACTTAAGCCGAGTTGAAAGCGTATTGTTCGTTCTCTCTGACATTGAATCGGTAGAGGAAAGTTGTGTGTGTCTGTGCTTGCGTACTTCCGACTCCATGAAATTCAGACGATTATTTTTAAATGAGTCGCAGCTCTGATACTGACTTCAGCTAGGTACCGGCCGGATTTTCAAGCTGAACTGTTTGTGACAGCTTATCTAAACACATCTTCTTGGGCAATGCTAACGTCTTTTTGGTCCATCAATTTCACAGAAACACGAAATTAAAATGTTAGCGACCTTATGTTTGACTTTTGTTTTTTGCCAGATGGAAGAAAAATGCAAGAGAATTCATCTTTGTGTCAGTCCTGCTTTCAGGATTTTCGGGTAGTACTGATCTGGACGTTATCGTGTCACTGTATTTTCTTTCCCATACCAGACTGAGAAGCGTGCAATTAGCAAGTATTCCCCATGAAGCTGTTGTATACCGACGAGTATTTTGATCCAAGACGCAAATCAACCCCGAGCTTTAGCTAAATACGAGTCGGTATACAACAGTTTCATGGGGTGTAAATGCTTTATCATCCTTTTCTTTAGGCCAATTTATGGTATACTTTGAACGTTTATCCTACTAAAAACTAACAGTCGAAAGCGGCTGCACATACCAGACGAACGAGTTTGTATGTCGGCAGATCACAACCCCGACAGAATAAAGTGCGCCTTTTTACGCTAGCAAGACGGTGTCAATTCACTCCTGAACTCAAATCCAAACAAAAACACAAGTTCTAAACTTCGACTGAAGACACAAAAAACATGCTAACGCTTTCAAGGAAGGTGACACGTCATTTCAGCGCCACCATTTCAGCGCCAACATTTCAGCGCCACCAATTCAGCGCGACGACTTTTCAGCGCCGTACATTTCAGCGCCATACAGCGCCTCCCCCTCCGAGTGAATAGCCGGGGGCGGTGGCTGTTAGCGGGGGGGTGGCTGTTAGCGGCGTCCTTTTGATTGCTTTGCAATCAGTACGAGGTCTGTAGGAAGCAGTCAGCTTTGTGTTTGTAAACCGATCAACTTCCAAGGTGTACGAATACGTGAAGGTGTTGTCACCCTGTTTGTCGTTTCTATTGTTTCCAATTGAGACGACGACGTGTTAATGTGCGTGAATCCGCTGTCAGCAGGAAGCTTGTTGTTGCTTTGTTGCATCGTCAGTCGATCACCTGCTGATCTGTTTGTTTGAAATCAAACGGTGTGCAATGAAAAAATAAAAATAAAAAGGACCCCAAACTCTCTCTCTTTCTCTTTCTCTCTAATCGTTTGGCGCTGAAATGTACGGCGCTGAAAAGTCGTCGCACTGAATTGGTGGCGCTGAAATGTTGGCGCTGAAATGTTGGCGCTGAAGTGTCATGGAACCTTCAAGGAAATGTAATTTGCGAGGTGAATTCGAAACCGATCAAGCACAGCTCAGTCTGTTCAAGCTTTGCACGATTAGGGCCCGTCCAAGCGGGAGTCTTCCTGTCGCGATTCTTCACGAAATATGACGATTTGTGGGTGTTTATTCTAACATTTTTAGTACATGTACACCGATTAAAGTGTCCTTCCACCAACAGCTACAGTTTATAACTGGATGTTTGATTTAAACGATTCAAGAAGCTTCTGTTCAATCGGAGATCTAGACAACGAATTCGCTGCCATTCTCTGCGCCGGTAGCATACGGCTGCAGCTACTCGATTCGATTCTGCTTTATGTCACAGGTTTTGGGTTTCATAGCGTTGAAACTGCTTTTGATTTCAGTACGCAGTGTTTGTTAGGTAAAGTCTGCTGTCGCCTTGAACGGTATTTGCGTCCGGCTTGCCACGGTCAGTCAAGTCAGTCAAGAGCATACGTGTTATCGGTGAGACGCCAGCTTCGACTGAACTTTTTGAGAACGGTTTTTGATAAGTGTTGGTTAAAACTGCCCGGAAGTTGAGTAAGCAGTGCCGAAAATAATCGCCTTAGATCTATCCAATGCTCGATCTGAGAATATCCAGAACAAACAACTTCATCGTGAGGGGAAAAATCGCCTTGATTAGATTGGTCAAAGCAGTAAGACTGTTTTCGCCTTGTAATGAAAATTTAATGTCGAAGTCGACCACGCCTGAGGATTTGTGGTGAACTTGATTTTGACAAAATTGCGTCACTGGCGGGAGAAAAATTGCCGAAGTCGACCACGCGTGAAATTTTGTTGTGATTTTGGTTTTGACAAAATTGCGTAACTGCCTGTGCAAAATTGCCGAAATCGACCACACTTTATATTTTGGGTAAAACTGCGTAATTCAACCTGCTAAACTGCGTAAGTCGGTATTCTGGTTGGAACACGTTGACATAAAATTGCGTAAGTCGCGTAAATTACTTTTTTCCCCCCAAATGCAATTAGCTATGATAACTAAACTTTACAAACCTAATAGAAGAAACGATTGTGAATCGTTCAGTAAAATTTCATTTCGAAGTGATGAAAAATAATCGAATATATCAGGTTTTTGCTTCTCCTGAAAAGTGCGGAAAATCGACTTCCGCAACTTTTCCGTCTGAACGACGATATCTTGTATTTTTCAGTTTGTTGTTGTAACTCTTTATGCTGCATATAGTACAGACAACCGTAGCGACTCTTTCTATAAAGAGAAAGTATTTGTTTGTTTGTTTGTTTGTTTGTTTGTTTGTTTGTTTGTTTGTTTGTTTGTTTGCCGCAGGCGACAAATACAAAGCAAATTTAAGTTTTTGTCTCGCAGCCTTTGCCCGCATGGAAAACTCGAGGTTAATTTAACCCACGGGTACGGACCTAACCCAGACTAGGACAAAAGAAACCAAAAAATAAATTAATAAATAACAAAAGGAAGCGAAGAAAGGTAGAAAAAAATTCCTTCTCTAACGGCTTAGGCACCATGGTGGAACGGACCCGCTTTTGGTTTAACACACAAACAAACAAAAAATACCCTGAGCTAGTTTACTTTGAGGTTAGACTTGAACCCTGGGCTAAAATCCACAGTCTCGGATTTTACAAGCGGGCCCTGGTTTCAAACTCACGGGTCAAGCATTTCAGTAAAGTACAAAGCTCTTACACACTCGGTTAAATCCAGGATTAGTCCTCCTGTGGTGTTGAGTGAGTGTGTACAAGCTACATGCTCTTGAACATAACCCGGGAGGAGTCTCCCTCTCAACAAGTTCGGGAAGAGCAATCCGCCAGGGGGATCTGTTTATACAACTCGCAGCATAGTTACCTGAAAGGGCAGGCGACAGTAGTGGAGAGTTGGCGCGTGCAGGACCACCTCGCGCGAAAGGCACGTGCAACTCGTCAGCAAACCCAGCAGCAAGCGTTGCGTCAACATTTCGCCGCAGACGACATGGCACGCGCGGGTAAGTGACACCAAAAACCCCGACCAGAAATAGCAGCAAATAAACAGTGAGCTGAAAGTTGATGGATTCCCCCACTCCCAAGCTAAGTGAGAGATTTTGTTCGTGTTTAATCCGCTCACCTTGTTGGAGTGAGGAAAAAGACTGGGTGAGACCCTTGCACGTGATTTATCAACATCACTTTGTTTGGATCGATAATTTCGGTTTTCAGATGTACAGCGATTTGGGGTGACCGCAGATGCAATCCATCAAAGTCATAATGTTGGTGAATGCGTCGACTTCAACGTCAGAACGTGACGTCAAGTGGTGAGCAATCACAATAGACAGGACACAAAAATCGAAGCCGGCCTAGATTTTAAAAGTTGTTGAAAATGACAGGATGTCTGCCTTGGTGTCAGAGTTGCAGTCACAAAAAAGTCGATCCTGAATCGCCGTCATCGTGTGAAGGGTCAAATTAAACGTTTCTTGTGGCTGATGTTCAGTTCTTGTCATTTTTCCTTCCTGTGTCCGCTTGTCTCCGTAGCCGGGATGGTGTTTGCAGATCTTGAGCCAGTTCCTAAATTTGCTGAATCAGAGTTCCGCCGTGCGCCTTCGGAGTTGCATAAGCATTTCCGAGCAAACTCGTGCACTCTCTCTTTGCGTTAAACAAAATGGCTGGCAGAAGAGCGAATTTTGCATCAGTACAAAAGTTTCCATACCGATTCAATCAATCAGTCAATTACATCTTTATTATCCCAGAGGGAAGTTTGGGTGTGGTGGACAAACAAAACAATAATACACATCAAATAAGAAAAATACACGTAAGATAATACATAATAAACACTACAATTAAAATAAAGATTTCTATGAACTAAGGATCACATAAAACAGTCTTGGTATATGAACTAAGGATCACATAAAACAGTCTTGGTATTAAGGCAGATGTAATCTAAAATAGGTATTTCAAAAATCACAGACTTCATCCTCCACCCCCCCTCTCTCTCTCTCTCCCCCCCCCCCCCCCTCAGCCTCCATCTCGCTCTTTGTGTCTACTTCACATTCATGTCCTCCTGGGATAGCCGAGTCGTAGGGCGATGGACTTTTAATGCTCTGGTCGTGAGTTCCAATCCCGGCCGGGACCAAATATTTGTGCTGGCGTTTTTTCTCGTTGCCCCGTCTTTCATATCACCCATAGGTGGTGGAAAAGGGCGTTAAATTTCTGAACACACACACAAACACACACACATAAGTGTCATAAGTGGGGGAGTCGGGGTGGCCGAATGGTAGAGCGTTGGATTTCTAATGCCCGGGTCGTGAGTTCGTATCCCGGCTGGGGCCAAATATGTGTGCTGGCTTTTTCATCATTGCCCCGTCTTTGATATCATACGGTGGAAAAGGACGTTAACCCCCAAACACCCCACCCGTGTGTCATGAGCCTTACACAAAGAGGACGTTCGAAGCATAGACTGATAGAGTCACTCGTTCTTCCGGCAGCCTTTACGTTGTGGAAAAGGACGCTGAACTCCCAACCCCCCCCCCCCCCCTTTCCAGCAGCAATGTTGTTCAACCCCTTCAACTCTGCTCATCATTCAATGTGACTGAAAGTATACTCTTTGTTTGAAAAGTCGGAGAAAAGTCCGACTGCAAGACGGCCCAGGGCATCTGCGATCTTGTCCTTATGATTAATAGCTCTCCTTCCGCTGTTAAACTTCCTACTTGTCCGTCGACTTCTTCGTTGTGTTTGGGTGAACGTATCGCAAGTAACTTCAAACAAAGTAGAGTCATTTCCGCTTAAAAACCCACATAATCATCAGTCTCACAAACACCGATCTTGTTATTTGGTTTCAATGGATTCCGCACGACAAAGTTTATTTATATGGACTATTTTTTAAACAACTAACACTATATTATTTTTTGTCCAGACTGTACATAGTTTCTTCCACTCCACCGCCACCAAAAGCGATTCGGATCGCACCGAACGCCAAAGATAGAGAAGAATCACTTCGCCCTTCTGATTATTTTGCACCGATTTTCTGAGACGAAGGTTTTCTCGCCGGCGATCGGAAGGTGCTAAATGTAGCGTAGAAGAGACCGCTAACACAGAATGGCGACCGTAAAGATGATGTATCTCAGAAAGATTGTTGCTGCTGCGATTCTTTCCCTCCTCTGTCTCGAAGAATTATTCCAAGCGAGCGGGTGCCGATCAGACACTAGGTCAGTAATCTCAGATAGAGAGATGGGGAAGGGGGGGAGAGAGAGAGAGAGAGAAGGAGTTAGAGAGAGAGAGATGGAGGTGGTTGGGGGAGAGAGAGAGACTGGGGGAGGAGAGAGAGAGAGAGAGAGAGAGAGACTAATAAAAGTGTGTGTGTGTGTGTGTGTGTGTGTGTGTGTGTGTGTGTGTGTGTGTGTGTGTGTGTGTGTGTGTGTGTGTCTGCGTGCGTGCGTGCGTGCGTGTGAGAGAGAAAGACAGAGAGTGGGGTAACTGAATGCGAGCTGAATGCGTGCGTGCGTGCGTGCCTGTGAGAGAGAAAGACAGAGAGAGGGGTAACTGAATACGAGCAGAATGCGTGCGTGCGTGCGTGCCTGTGAGAGAGAAAGACAGAGAGAGGGGTAACTGAATGCGAGCTGAATGCGTGCGTGCGAGCGTGCCTGTGAGAGAGAAAGACAGAGAGAGGGGTAACTGAATGCGAGCTGAATGCGCGCGCGTGTGTGTGTGTGTGTGTGTGTGTGTGTGTGTGTGTGTGTGTGTGTGTGTGTGTGTGTGTTCGGAAATTTAACACACTTTTCCACCACCTATGGGTGATATGAAAGACGGGGTAACGAGAAAAAGGCCAGCACAAATATTTGGTCCCGGCCGGGATTGGAACTCACGACCCGAGCATTGAAAGTCCATCGCTGTACGACTCGGCTATCCCAGGAGGACATGAAGACGAAGTAGATACAAAGAGCGAGATGGAGGCTGAGAGAGAGAGGGGGGGGGTGGCAGCAGACAGAGAGAACAGTTTAACTGTGCCTGAGGCAACAATCTATAATTATATTCGTGAACGACCTCTATGGTGGCTGTCACATACAGTTCACATCATGCGTGAGATCAGTCGTAAAAAGGCCTAATTTTCTGTCGCTGTTTGTAGACCAGAAACTCACTGAGTACAATTATGGAATCAGTCACTAGAAAGTCGATCTGGGTTAGCCTCGTGGCAGTAAGCCAAATTCGTCTTGAACTCCACCAAGAAACAAAATGATTACAACTCATTTATCTCTTGGATTTAATCTCTTTACATTTGTTGTCATTCCTGCTGTATTCACCCCCTCCCCTCCCCTCCCCCCCCCCCCCCATGTATTATACTGCATCAGCAGCATCATCACCATCACTATTATCGTCATCATCGCCGTCATCATCATCACCGTCATTGTGACCATCGTCACCACCACCACCACCACCACCATCACCACTACCATCATCATCATCATCATCATCACAATCATCATCACCGTCGTCGTCATGAGAGAGCCAAAGAGTTTTTTTTTCCCCTGGCATTTTTAACACGCTGCCCTATTGTTGTTGTTTTAATTGTTGTTGTTGTTGTTTTTTATTGTTGTTGTTGTTGTTCTTGTTGTTCAGATGAAGGCTCCTTAGCACAAAAAATGGCAATAATTTATTTTATTTTCTGGTCCGTGTTCTTGTGTATGTGGTGGAAAAGGACGTTAAACCCCCAAACACCCACCCACACCCACACCCACCCGTGTTCTTGTCTTCCTCACAGCGTGTTTTGAGCCTTTTTTGCTATTCTGGTCCTGTCAGGCCTGGCTATCTGACTAGCATAGGACACACAGACAGCGATCAAGTATCCAGCCAGACGCCAGGTTCATGTCAATTGTTGACCCCTAGACATCCGACAAACACGATTGTTTTACGGACCTTCTCGTTCCACCATCTAATCACGTTACTGACAGCCAGTCGACGTAAGTGGTTGAGGTTATCAGGTGCGAACTTGATTATTGGGGCCGAAAGGTTGTAGCTAAATCAGTTCTGCCGTCTGGCATCTACCCTGCTTAATCCTGCGGGAAATTAGTGGATTTCTACAGGGGAAACATTGAGGGCGCAGATCTGCAACGGTAGGGGGCAGTCGGTGGTCTAGTGGTTTAAGAGTCTTGTCACCGATGCGAGAGGTCAGGGGTTCGAGGCCCACTCGGGGCAAAGAATTTTTCCCTCTCGTATGTGGCGCCGTTCATTCGGGCCGATCGTCGGGGGTTCTCTCCGGGTACTCCGGCTTCCTTCCCCCCTCTGCTTTGGAAATGTTCAGCCCATCAAATTTGAAAAATAAATGCAGTTCTAAATACCGAAATTCAAATAGGTGAGCTGACCCTTCGCACCACGTGATTGTAATGTGTGCATGTCCAGTGTGTGAGAGAATGCGTGTAATTCACGTGAGCGTGCGTGTTGGGTTCAGTTCGCGGCGCTTTGAGCCGATTCATGAATTTGGGTAAAGCGCTTATATAATACTCATTAGTAGTAGTAGTAGTAGTAGTAGTATCACAACGGATGGTTCAATCTGCACCGAATGAACTGCACGTTGACTGCGTCACATTGGATTGTACTGCTAACTATAGTGTGACGCAGAAATTGTGTGTCCATCCATGTATATACGTAACTAATTATTGTGATGTTTCCAGTTGTAGTACTGTGGCCGTGCTAATGTATTCGCTAGGGGATCACGTCATTCCTCTGACGAGCTGTCTTTTACAAAATGTTTCAGTCATTTGGTCTGATTTTACCGTGGTTTTATGTAATTTAGTAACTCTGGTGCTGCTGCATCTGGAGGCATGAAGGGGGGGGGGGGGGGAGAGAGAGAGAGAGAGATGATGATGATGATGATTCTTGTAGGCATCTCTGTCTATCTTACAAGAAGTCCTCACTACATTCTGCAAAAAACAAAAACAAAGCACAATTTGCAAAGATAAACTAATAATCTAGGCTACAGCAAATGTGAGACCACCCAAAACAAACACCCCCCCCCCAAAAAAAAAAAACAAACAACAACAACAAAAAAACGAACAACAACAACAGACAAACGAACAAAGAAAACACACACACACACACACACACACACACACACACACACAAGCAAAATAACAGGTCACAGTAAACCACGGTGATCAAGCATGAGAGAGAGAGAGAGAGAGAGAGAGAGAAAGAGAGACAGAGAGAGAGAGAGAGAGATTTTATAAGCCAATACTCCTTGTGTAATCTCGTGTGTTTATTCCTTTATTTGTCGGTGAAGCCGAAGACAAATTTCCTTTTATGGACATTAAAGTTATCTCTATCTCTATCTGTAAGCGGTGAAAAAAAAAAAAAAACATGTTGGCAATTTCATTTTCTGTTCGACAAACCACGTGACATCTACAAAGAAAAATGTTGGTCATTCGTTCAGTCTTTACTCAATGGATTATTCCATTGTTGTTCCAGTGTCGACTTTTTTTCTTGCCATGTCCATTTGTACGCAATGTACCAAGTTTGACGGGAGCCGGGATGGTCGAATGCGTTGGACTTTCCATGCTCTGGTCGTGAATTCGAGTCCCGTGGGCCAAATATTTATGCTGGTCTTTTTCTCGTTGTCCCGTTTTTGATATCACCCATACGTGGTGGAAAAGGACGTTAAACCCCTATAAACACCCATCCCACCCACCGAACTACCAATTTTGACTAAACTTCAAAAGTGTGTATAAATAGATGCGAAATAGATTGCGTGTTGCGTAAGTTTGTTCAGGAATAGCATTGTTTGGGCTGATAGTGATACTCATCAGATAACAATATCCTTTCGATGTGCTGGATGTCTCAGCTCTGTAAAGACCGTTCTTAACCGGGCGAACCACCAGTCTGGCGAACTTGTTCGGCGAACTGTGTATTGTATACGAACAGGGCAAGCGCACACACGTACATAGTTCCAGAGGTTCGGCCGGACTAGTTCTCTTTCTTAACCGACCGTTAATGATATGCACACGTCATCGCCCGAACAAGGCGGACTCGGAAGTTGAGACAATCGTAAACAACCAAAATGGCCGCCTTCGTAGATCGAGACGACCAGGCATTTGCGGTAGTTATCGTTTTGAGTGAACTCTTGGAAGCCGAGGAACAAGAACAAGAACAAGAACAAGAACCTTTATTTTACAACGGTAGAAGTTACAGGCATATTCATACCAATTTTAAAACTTGCCGTTGCTACACTACATGAGCTAATACTACTGAAAAGTTAAGAAAGAAGAAAAGAAAAAAGAAAGAAAAAAAAAAACAGCACACACACACACACACACACACACACACACACACACACACACACACACACACACACACACAACATCACGCATGAATTATTCGCACGCACCTATGCAGAACATAATCCCCATCATAATCATAAGCGGAAATAATGTCATAATTTCTATAGAAGTGGACAAAAATGACGATGAGTTATCACGCACAGATAAGAGAACGTTATTCATATTGCTGAAAGGTGAATGTGGGTACTTGGCGCTAAATAAAATGTAATGACGCATGTGCAGGTGAAAAGCAGTGACAGCCATAGCAATGACAATGAGCAGCTCATGATCTAGGATACCAGAAAATTTATGAGATCCTTTTTAAAACGATGAGAGTGAACTACTTGTTGTAATGAGAGTGGGCAAGCTGTTCCAAAGAGTGGCACCCGAGAATGATAAGCTAGTTTTAAATATATCTATCCTTGGACGTGGGATAATTAGGCGTAACCTGGAGTTTGGGTAACGGGAGTCTGAAGTAGTAAAGAGATGACTGAGGTAGTGGGGAAGAAAACCATTAAGGATTTTATACATGAAAACGCCTTTATTAAAAAGAAGTTGTTTTGAAAGAGGGAGTATCTCTAGATTCCGGAGCTTCTGGTCAGTGGATAAGGAGGGGTCAGGTAGGATCAGTTTTGCTGCTCGTCGATGTAGGGAGTTGAGTCTTTTTAGGTGTACGTCACTGCTTTCATCCCATATGGTAGAGGCGTAGTCAATATGAGTCTTGATGTGGGCCGAATAGAATAACTTTCGAGTGTCTGTGTCAATGAAATGTCTCAGCCTTGACAGTAGGAATAAATTTCTCGATACTTTTTTGCAGACTTTATTAATGTTGGCCTGCCATTTCAACTGGTTGTCAACGATTACACCCAGTAAACGGTGTTCATTGACTTGAACAATGGCCTGGTTATGGAGAGACAAATTGAGTGCAAGTGGGTTGAGCTGATGTTTCTGTCTCGTAGTTATGATCATGCACTCAGTTTTGGACGGATTAAGTACCATGGAGTTACGTTCGCACCAGTTGGACACTTCATCCAAGCCCGCTGCAACCGTCCGCTAACTGTGTTGATGTTTTTGTTGGAGGTGTGAATGGTAGCGTCGTCAGCGAATAAGTCGCATGATACTTGTTCGTGGTTAAGGTGTAACGGGAGGTCGTTGATGAATATGCAGAATAAGAGGGGTCCAAGGATGGAACCTTGGGGTACTCCTCGTGTTACTAACCCGTTTGAAGAAAAAGACCCATTGACGGTGACCTGCTAGAGTCGGTCGCTAAGGTAAGATCTGAAAAAGTGGGACGCCTCAGGCGCCTTGGGGGGCGTTTGGATTAGACTCTTAGGACAATGTAACGGAGAGCTGTTGGCCGTAGGGACTAAACCTTGATCAGCTGATGAGGCGTTACTTAGATAAAGTGTAAGCTTAGTGAGAAGAATGTTGTGGATTTCCTGAATCGGCTCAAAGCGCCGCGAACTGAACCCAACACGCACGCTCACGTGAATCACACGCATTCTCTCACACACTTGACATAAACACATTACAATCACGTGGTGCGAAGGGTCAGCTCAGCTATTTAAATTTCGGGATTTAGAATTGCATTTATTTTTCAAATTTGGTGGGCTGAACATGTCCAAAGCAGAGGGGGAGGAAGCCGGAGTACCCGCAGAGAACCCCCGACGATCGGCCCGAATGAACGGTGCCACATACGAGAAGGAAAAATTCTTTGCCCCGAGTGGGACTCGAACCCTTGACCTCTCGCATTGGTGACAGGTCTCTTAACCACTAGACCACCGACCGCCCCCATGTAGATGGCCAGCTCACCCGAAAAAGCAATCTTTTGTCCGCGGTGTGAAATATCAGGAAACACATCATTCTATGACGACAAGAAAGTAACGCAACAGCGACGGACTGGAAAGAAATTTGTTTGACGTATTACATCGCGAAGTTTTTATTACCCTGGATTTTGTGTGTGTGTGTGTGTGTGTGTGTGTGTGTGTGTGTGTGTGTGTGTGTGTGTGTGTGTGTGTGTGTGTGTGTGTGTGTGTGTGTGTGTGTGTGTGATCAATTGATATGTTGCAAGTGTTTTGAAAATGCGGGTTTTTTATGTCGCTGTTTGTTTGTTTCCTTCTTTCTTTCTTTCTTTCTCATTGCAATATCGCTTTTGTCGTTAAGACGTTTTTTCTTGTTTTTGTTGTTTTTGCTTTGGTTTTGTGTGTGTGTGTGTGTGTGTGTGTGTGTGTGTGTGTGATTTTTTTTTTTTTTTTTTGGGGGGGGGGAGCTGTTGGGGGTGTCTTTTTTTTGTTTGTTTTTTTGGAGGGGGGAGGGGGGCTGTTGGGGGTGTCTTTTTTGTTTGTTTGGGTTTGTTGTTGTTGTTGTTTTCTAGAGGTTTTAGTTATTTTGCTTTTGTCGTCGTCGTCCTCATTGTTGTTGTTGTTGTTGTACTTGGCGGTGGTGGTGGTGATGATGATGATGATTTATGGCCCGTTTCTTTCACACAGACGAACCGAAATCCAGAAAGAAACAACCGTGTGATGACTGTATGTGTTTGTCTGCATCCTGCCACAGAAAGAAACAACCGTGTGATGACTGTATGTGTTTGTCTGCATTCTGCCACAGAAAGAAACAACCGTGTGATGACTGTATGTGTTTGTCCACATTCTGCCACAGAAAGAAACAACCGTGTGATGACTGTATGTGTTTGTCCGCATTCTGCCACAGAAAGAAACAACCGTGTGGTGACTGTATGTGTTTGTCCGCATTCTGCCACAGAAAGAAACAACCGTGTGATGACTGTATGTGTTTGTCCGCATTCTGCCACAGAAAGAAACAACCGTGTGATGACTGTATGTGTTTGTCCGCATTCTGCCACAGAAAGAAACAACCGTGTGATGACTGTATGTGTTTGTCCGCATTCTGCCACAGAAAGAAACAACCGTGTGATGACTGTATGTGTTGTCCGCATTCTGCCACAGAAAGAAACAACCGTGTGATGACTGTATGTGTTTGTCCGCATTCTGCCACAGAAAGAAACAACCGTGTGATGACTGTATGTGTTTGTCCGCATTCTGCCACAGAAAGAAACAACCGTGTGATGACTGTATGTGTTTGTCCGCATTCTGCCACAGAAAGAAACAACCGTGTGATGACTGTATGTGTTTGTCCGCATTCTGCCACAGAAAGAAACAACCGTGTGATGACTGTATGTGTTTGTCCGCATTCTGCCACAGAAAAGAAACAACGTGTGATGACTGTATGTGTTTGTCCGCATTCTGCCACAGAAAGAAACAACCGTGTGATGACTGTATGTGTTTGTCCGCATTTCTGCCACAGAAAGAAAACAACCGTGTGATGACTGTATGTGTTTGTCTGCATTCTGCCACAGAAAGAAACAACCGTGTGATGACTGTATGTGTTTGTCCGCATTCTGCCACAGAAAGAAACAACCGTGTGATGACTGTATGTGTTTGTCTGCATTCTGCCACAGAAAAAACAACCGTGTGATGACTGTATGTGTTTGTCTGCATCCTGCCACAGTTGCCACTGTTGTACAAGAATTTTTGCGTTTTCATTTTTCCCATGCGCCCAGAAGGTAGGCGGCAAATAAACTTTGGACTGGAGTTACGTGACTTGGCTAACCCCTCAATGCCCGTCAAACCTAGAAACGGAATACTTATTTTAGCGCCACACAGTAGGCGACAAGTGGAGTGCATTAACTGCGTTCACATTTCTCCCGGCGATGAAATTTTGGGCACCAAGCAGCTTTCATATGTGTCAGCCTTACCAGGAAATTGGAGGCTGCCCTGTCTGTTTTGGTCTGTACCGGAAAGTAGGACTCTCTGAAAGGCGGTCAACAACGTTTACCATGAAAAAAATATCGGGTAACGATATGTTGACTGATCTGCTGAAAACCCGAAAGATGTTTTCTTGAACTTGTTATTTGTTTCAACGTTTACGAAAGTTATCTGCAAGTTTATATAAAAAGAAACTCGGTCACAATATAAAATAGAACAACATTCGCAGAGTTACTTACCAAAATGGCATACACCCCTCACCCATCACCACCACCGTCAGCTTTCACCTGTACGTGTAGTCTTGATAATAATAATAATAATAATAATAATAATTTTCATTTAAATGTGACCCCTGTCCCTCAGTAGAAGCTCCAGGCGCCAATCAATCAATCAATCAATACTTTATTAATCCCTTCCGGGAAACTACATATCTGCCAGGAACATACGAACAAGACAGAAAGGAGTTCATAAAAAACAAGACATATAAAATATTTTATCACTATCATACATATCACATATTACATATACTACAATAGCAGGTACAAAAATCGACACACAGGTAAAACACATTCATGTAAGCATTTATTTTGAGCGGCACACACACACACACACACACACACACACACATAAATTCTGGAACTGAACTAAGACACGCAAGGGACAATACAAATTTCTAAAACAATAAAAATAAAAGCCACACGATGATACAGCACAACCAGCGGGACAGTTCGATGCTCAGTCGCTAGAAGGGGTGGGTGGGTGTTTAGGAATTTAACGTCCTTTTCCACCACGTGAGGGTGATATCAAAGACGGGGCAACGATGAAAAAGCCAGCACACAAATAATAATATTCGCCCCCAGCCGGGATTCGAACTCATGACCCGAGCATTGAGAGTCCAACGCTCTACCATTCGGCCACCCCGGCTCCCCTCAGTCGGTAGGAAGGTGGGAGCGAAAAAGACGAGTCTGCAATATGGAACGGTCAGTGCAGGTGAAGATGAAACAGGCTCAATCTGTCCCCCTCCTGTCCCAGACGTCCTCGTAACATTACCCATACACACACACACACACACACAAACAGACGACTTGTCTGTTCCTTGTACTTATTTCCGAAAGCAAACTGCAGCATCAGCTGCTGTATGTGTGTTTCCGTCGCAACAGACACGTAAGAACGGAATTACAATCAATGTTACATGCCTCGAGAATGTGCATCTGGACGTCTGCGAGCATTTGATGGGCTTCTTGTGGAACCCCCGTTGATTTTTTTTTTCTCCATTAGTGGAACGTGGCACTTTTTGTATCAGGCGGAGGTCTGCAACGATTCCGTTCCTGTCAAGATGTTTGTGGACATCCAGGGGCTGCCGTGGTCTAGCTGTGACAGCCTAGGTTAAAATCGGCTCGTGAGAGTTTCCTGTAAATCTGAAACCGGTATAGATTGGCTAATTTTCAGCGTAAACATGCAGACAGATAAACTAACACACACACACACACACACACACGCACACACACACACACACACACACACACACACACACACACCACCACCACGCACACAACGCACGCACACACACACACACACGCACGCACACACACACACACACACACACACACACACACACACACACACACACACACACACCTCTTTGACATAAAATCGCCCGCACTCATGGAATGATGAAATGCACAGTCAACTCTCCATCCCCTCTGTAAGTCTTTTCTGAATTTGCGACCTGAGTCTCTGATTTACGTCTTACTTGTCTGGCTCCATGCTCCAGGCCCCTGAAGACAAACAGGTTTGAGTGTTCTCTCTGTCTGTGTCCACAGAACACAACTTTGTTGGTGTGCAGTCTACAGAGCAAATCGCCATGATGTTTTGGAAGTCACGTAAGAACCATGTTCTTACTGTTTAGACACCCTTCCTTTCACAATCACGAAAAACGTTTTCTGTGTTGACGTGAGGGGGGGGGGGAGTGTTTGGGGGTTTAACGTCCTTTTCCACCACATACGGGTGATATCAAAGACGGGGCAACGATGAAAAAGCCAGCACAAATATTTGGCCCCAGCCGGCCGGGATACGAACTCACGACCCGAGCATTAAAAGTCCAACGCTCTACCATTCGGCCACCACGGCTCCCCCTGTGTTGAAGTAATGGAAAGGCTTTCCGCAGAACACGACTTTGTCTGTGTGTTTTCTACAAACCAAACCATACATCGCTTTGTTGCTTTCAAACGTGTGATCATCAAAGCTGGCGCCAATACAGTGATGTTGCCAGGATTTTGTTTCTTCGGCGATTTAGCCGAAACAGCCATGAAAGTTTTGGCTTTTTACAGAAAGTTTCGGCTGTCTCTGCCGAAGCAGTTTCACGAGTTTTTCGACTAGATTCCCTACTGTTACGTGCTCCCTCCACCTCCATGAATTAAAGATGTTCTGTAGATACATATCCTCGAAATAAAACAAGTCTTTGGAGTAAAATAACAAAATTGAACAGAAACTTTATTTCCCTGAATTTTAGAATTCTGTCTACCAAACATTCAACACAAATCCAAGAAAAAGTGGGACTGTGAGTGTGACTGTCCCTTGGAAATTAGTCCAGCCAGCACAGGAATCTCGCAGAAACGGACATAATCGAGCCGATTCACTCGTGAAAACTTCGGCTCGGCCAGCCGACATGACAGACAGATTATCGGCTTTTTCAAAACAAATTCGGCTTTTAGCCGAGATCCGACCCCAAACGACATCCCTGCAATATGACAACAATCGTCAAGTTAAGTCTTTAGATGTGAGCCTGTGAATACCGATGTCGACAAACGACCAACATCAGCGATGTTTGTGAAGTCAGAAACCACGTTCTCCCTTTCGAGAACATCATTCCTTTGACAATCACGGAAAACGTGTTCTGTGTTGTAATTATGGAAATGCTGTCTACATGAGAAGTCGCGAGAATGTTGAAATGTTCATGCTGTTGCTGACGTCCCCTACATCAAAGAGTCTGAACTCTGATTTCTTTTTGAAATGCATGCGTGTGCACGACAGATTTCTCCTCGGCGCACATAAAGGAAAATCCTCTTTTTTTTTTTTTTTTTTTGCTACTTTATTGTCCCTTTGGTGACAGTCGGGCTGAGAAGGGGGAAGCGCGTCGCCGCGGTGCAGCGCCACTGTTGTTTTTGTTGTCGGTTTTTGTTGTTGTTGTTGTTTTGTTTTGTTTTGTTGTTTTTTTGTTGTTGTTGTTGTTTTGTTTTGTTTGGTTTTTTGTTTTGTTTTTTTGGGAGGGGGGTTGTTTTGTTTTGTTTTGTTTGGGTGGGGGGTGTTGTTGTTGTTGTTGGGTTTTTTGTTTGTTTTTTTTTTTGTTGTTTGTTTGTGGTTTTTGTTTGTTTGTTTTTGTTTTTCGTTTTTGTTGTGTTTGTTTGTTTGTTTGTTTGTTTGTTTTTTTGGGGGGTGAGGGGGTTGGAATTTTTCCTGTAGCAGGAAAGCCGGATAACACGGAGAGAAGCTTCCGATGTGCAGCCCGGTAGCCAGGAAAAACAGATACTGTACCACATAAATTATCACAGCAGGACCTGGGCTCGAACCAATGCTTCGCCATGACAGAGGTGACGACCGTTCAGTAACACCGCGGCTACGTCCGGCGCACTACCTATTAGACCACCGCTCGCCCCTTGGGCCAAATGTAAGGAGACAAGACAATCCTTTACTGAGGGTGATATCAATATGATATAGTTTAGTTATGTTCCGGGCTATCCCAATTGAATTAACGTGTCCAGTCGTAAAACACATAAAGTGCAGGAACAAGTGCATGCACTCCCTGACGTCTCCTGATCACGGGATAAAAAAAGGAATAAAGGCAAGGCTTGTTTATGGACAAATAAGGACGTGATGTCTGGCTCGCAGTTTGTACATTTTTTTAAAGCCTATACTAAGTTGATAACGGACCCCGTGTTGTCCGTAAAAGAAGCTAGATGGATCGTGGGGAACTCTTGCGCCATTTATCATAGCAGCATGCGTTCAGTGTATTTGGTTGAATGGTCATACAAGTGCACATCTGCGACAGGAAGAATGCAAACTGATTTTAAATGGGTTGCATGCAGGATGGATTGGGCTCAATAACAATGCACGTGCGTGTACGTGTGTGATTATTGAAGAGTTACCTTGTTAGATATGAGGGGCATTAGGGGCGTCGGAAAGGCGTATAGCTGTGAGTAGTATATTCAGTTGACATGACCTCTCTCTCTCTCTCTCTCTCTCTCTCTCTCTCTCTGTGTGTGTGTGTGTGTGTGTGTCTCTCTCTCTCTCTCTCTCTGTGGTGAGGGTGGGGGCGTCTGTGTGTGTGCGTGCGTGTGTGTGTGTGTGTGTGTGTGTGTGTGTGCGTGCGTGTGGTGTGTGTGTGTGTGTGTGTGTGTGTGTGTGTGTGTGTGTGTGTGTGTGTGTGTGTGTGTGTGTGTGTGTGTGTGTGACGGCAGGCACCATTAGTCTTGTAATGGCAAACAGCGGCGAGCAAACAAGAATAGAACAAATGGTGCACTGACTGTGATGCATGGCACTACACTTTTTCCTTGTGGCAAATGCGGACAATCTTCTTATACAAAGCTGCTGTCTGCCAGCGTGACGCCAAATGAGCTGTTAATTGTTGTTTTGAATGTTTCCGACAAATAGTCGCCGAGTCTTTATGGGCCCATAGTTATCCGCACCTGGTATTGTTTTCATGGTTTGATGAAAATCTGTGTGTGTGTGTGTGTGTGTGTGTGTGTGTGTGTGTGTGTGTGTGTGTGTGTGTGTGTGTGTGTGTGTGTGTGTCTGTGTCTGTGTGTCTGTGTCTGTGTGTCTGTGGTTGGCTTGGTGACCGGGTGGGAGGGGTTTGGATGTCACGTTCGAAGTTCTGTTTCCGATGAAGTGATGATGTATTCATGTGTGTGTGGTGTGTGTGTGTGTGTGTGTGTGTGTGTGTGTGTGTGTGTGTGTGTGTGTGTGTGTGTGTCTGTGTTTGTCTGTGGTTGGCTTGGTGGCCGGGTGCGAGGGGTTTGGATGTCACGTTCAAAGTTCTAACTCTGTTTCCGATGAAGTGATAATATAATTTATTCATATGCGTGCGTGCGTGCGTGCGTGTGTGTGTGTGTGTGTGTGTGTGTGTGTGTGTGTGTGTGTGTGTGTGTGTGTGTGTGTGTGTGTGTGTGTGTGCCGGTGCCATTGTCATCTGTAATGACAGACAGAGCGTGCGCATTGCTGTTCATGTGTAATCCCCGAGGTGCAAAGTGCCCCATATAAATGCATAGTCCCCAGAAAAACACAGGCGTTTACGATGCTGCTTTACAGCTGACGGTCATGTTGGGTCAAGCTCGGCCTTGGCGTGAGATCCACGAGAGCGTCAGAAAGGGAGCGCACTCAGAGCCCGCTCTCCACGGGATGCAGCCAAAAACGGCCCGGAATCAGAATATTTACGGTGCTAAGTTTCAACGATGATTGCTCTCACGCAAAAACCGTCTGCATGCACACGGGGGTGAAACAAAACGGACGGGCGGTTTGTTTGTTTTTCCGGTGCTATCTGCCTCTCGCCTCTCCAAACCACTGCACCGCCAGTCAGCGGTTTTTTTCAATACAACGCCGCGTTTTGCCGCCAAATTCAGAACGTCATAGCACTGGAAAAACGCTTGAGAGTTTCAGTTGTCGTTTAGAACGATTATAAAGGGCTGTTTACCAACCTGACACCGACTTGCACTAATACGTTACTATAATCTAAAGATGTGTTATTATGCTCGTGTTTTAAAATAACGATTTTAGATGAGAGCTATATCGTCGTGAAAACTTTTGAACGGCATAGCAACGGGGGGAAAAGAGCGTCCATTTTGATTACCCCCGGTACGGTCAAGACTTTCCTACCTTATTAGACACCATTTCCTTGTATGTCAAGTAGAATATTGGTATGGTATGGTATGGTATGGTATGGTATGGTAGACTTCTCCTCGGCGCACATATCCATCTCTGCTGAAATGCTCACGGCGCCGCAGGGCTGGAGGACGAAGCAGTGAAAGCCTGCTGCCGCTAAGCGCTACTTTATGTGCAAACCTCCACCCTGCTATTCACTGTGGTGAGTGCGACAGTATTTCTGTTTTCCACGACACCGGCCACAATCTGCTCTTCTTCGAAAGATGAACGTGGGATTTTTAGCGTGCACACTTGATGTATGTGCGTGCGTGTGTACACGAAGGTGAGACAGGCGCCGTTAACGAGTCTGCACATGGATTTGACTCGATATGGTAAGGAAAATCCCACCATATTCCTGCTCACCGGGGACTCGAACCAGGCAGCTCAGGATCCGAAGTCGGATGCCTTAACCACTAGACCAAATCCCCTGTCTTTCAATGCGTATGAAATACCTCTGGATGGGGTTTCTGGGTAAAGTCGATGTCTTTTTCCATTCCCTTGCATGACACCATTTCCTTGTATGTCAAGTAGAATTTCAATGCGTATGAAATACCTCTGGATGGGGTTTCTGGGTAAAGTCGATATCTTTTTTCCTTAAACAAACAGCGTGATACACATGTCTTTAGATTGTAGTAACGCGTCAGAAAAAGTCATTTGTCTGCTTGATATTAACGGCCATTTTCTCACTTTTACTCCGACAGACCAATTCCGCTGGAAACACTCAATGTTACTCAATTCCGAAAACGGAAACACTCGGTGCTTTTGTTCGGAAACGCTCTCTCGCGGTGGTGCCACTTTCGAAGTGGGGTAGCACCGGAAAACCTCGCGCCAATTTTGATTGCCTCCTCCTGTGCTATCTTTGCTCGATCTGCTAGTACGGAATGGTGTTTACAGTGTCCAGTGTCTTCAACTGTTTTAATGCGATTGGTTTTACCGGACAAAATGGGTTGATGCCTGAGATCTAATCATCATAAATCTCACTGTCTCAGCTTGAAGACGCAGATGGAAACATGGCTGTTGAGAGAGAGAGAGAGAGAGAGAGAGTCAAGAATCAGGAAAACTGTATTTTTCAACGGTAGATGTAATGAACGTACACACACACACACACACACACACACACACACACACACACACACACACACACACACACACACATTTAACAGAATCCAGTACTTACTTTAACAGATATTTTGGAAACGAAATTACGGAACCTGGGCAAAAGAAGATCTTTGTACAGAAATCTGCAGATATCATGTTTGTTTTTTTTTTTTTTTTTTTACTAAATTAAAGGCTATGCTCACAGATCGTTCTGAACTGTTTTCGTGGCATCTATCATCACACCACTCAGACACCTGCACAGTGACAGCGTCTGTAATGCTGGCACTGAGCCAACAGAAGCGTACTCGATGATGCGGCTACCACACTGAGAGGTCCAGCAGTGTAACAATAGTCGTTTTATTTGAATGTTCGACCGCACGCACAAAGTGTAAAAACATTGTGTCGCATCGAGTACTGGTTGAATGGATGCACTTTTCTAGTGGTTCTGTTTGCAGGAATAACTATTATCGTTGTCGCTGCTGTCTTTGTGTCCCAGTGCATCGCCAACCCAGGCCAAGAAGGCTGTTGATCTTGACATGCAGTACAGCCTGTCAAACACCATGGCCCCAGTGCCTATCACAACCCTACGTTCCAGACCTGACACCACGCCATATTCCGTCAACGTCACGGCGTTAGTGACGGCCAGGGCGACGTCACGGATGACGTTGGAAGGGCTCTGTGACGTCACCACTTGCACTCGCACGCCCCGCGCACGGAGACTCTGAACAACGGGCAGGTCTTCACGCGGGCGGACGACCAGCAGGAGAACGTCACGGTACTGCAGAACATCGTTACCTATTGAGATATAATTATTTTGATGACAAAATTGAAAGACATGGATTTTAGGGATGGTGTAGATAATCATTCAGGTTAGTGAAATAGGATTCAGAGGGATGGGTGGGTGTTTGGGGAGTTTAACGTCTTTTTCCACCACGTAAGGTTGATATCAAAGACGGAGCAACAAGAAAAAGGCCAGCGCAAATATTTCAGACAGAGGACTTCCCACAAACTGTGCAAAGTTTGTGTCCTCATTGTTGTGCGGGATTTCGTCAGTTAGTGTCTCACAAACTACAAATATACCTGTAGTGCGAGCATGAACAAATGTATTCACTGAAGTAACTCAATCTTATTCAAGAAAGGTTCTTAATCTCGAAACGAATTTGAGAAGCATATTAAGTAAAAATACAGCGTCAGACCTCAAGGTAGTCTTAAATGTTTTTCCAGGACATTGAAAACTGCTTTGGAAGTGCTCAGCCCACAAAATTTGAAAATAAATGTAATTTCAAATTCCGAAACTTAAGTAGCTGAGCTGACCATTCGTACCACGTGATTGTAATGTGTTCATGTCCAGTGTGTGAGAGAACGCGTGTGATTCACGTTAGCGTGCGTGTTATGTTCAGCTCGGGGCGCTTTGAGCCAATTCAAGAAATTGGATAAAGCGAATACGCAATGGAAAAAAAAAAATTCCCTGTACCATATTCTCTGGACGGGAAAAAGAACTTCCTTCAAAGAAGAGACAAGACGATACAAACCAGCCCGACTCGCGCGAAGTGTCTGGAATATCAGGTTCGTGATGGCTCGTCCACAGGACTCACACTCCTCGGCCAGTTCCACCGTGTGACCAGGCACACCTCTGTGTCGAAGCCATTTCACCTCCTGGCCGACAGTGGGAGTCGGGGTGGCGCTGCTGGTGTAGTGCGGGACGTGCTCATCGTTCACGAACCCGGATTTCTCCACTTCTCTCGCAACTGTGGGAGGGCACCGCAGGGGAATGGTGAGCCGCTCTTCAGTCAGACATCCTTGCGCGACGTCAACGCGCTCGACCGCGGCCGCCCAAAGATGGAGATCCGGAACGCGCGCAGTCAGCTGGGTGCAAAAGTCGTGGAACCTGCCACTAGATAGAAGGATAGTCCCGTGTCAAAGCGGGTTAATGTATAATGAGCAAGTCCTGGTCCAGGTGATCTTCTTGTTTGTCCTAAAGAATTTTCACTTTCCGCAGTCATATATATAGAACGGCCTCAGCTGACCAAATCCTGAGTGTTACAGTAGTGCTTCAGACATATGCCCTACTACGTGTACATGAATCGTGTCTGTGAAGTTCTAAAACACTATCCTAGAGCGTTCTTTCCTTTATATGCAAACTGCGTGTTACATACGAGATGAATGCGGTGCATCAGAACGTTCAGTATTCCCGTGGTGTGAACGAGATCACCAGGCGTACAAGTTTGACGTATCATGGCTTTGCCTGTTTCCATGTGTCAAAGCAAAGAGACACTAGATCATCACTTCCAATTCCAATGGGCAATTCATCAGTTGCAACTCCAATGGGTACCGGTATTTCTGGTTCGAGGAACGGAAAAGGAAAATAAACTGGATAGGATAGCGTTTTAAATCTTCACAGACGCCCACAAAATAAAAAGAAATAAATGCAAATCTAAAATTCCAGAAACTTAGATTGCTGGGCTGGCCCTTCGCATCACGTGACTGCAATGTGTTCATATCCAGTGTGTGAGAGAATGCGTGCGATTCATGTGAGCGTGCGTGTTTGGGTTTGGCTCCCGGCGCTTTGATCGAAATGTTTGGGATAAAGCGCCTATATTAATGCATATTATTATCTTATTATATAAAAAAAACACATGCAGACAAACCATAACAAACCAACCTGCCGGTGTAAGCTTCATCCACAAGAACGTACAGCCGTCCATCCTTCGCAGCTGCCGCTAGTGTGTTGACCGCTTCCTTCACCTGTCTCTCGCTGTTCGCGAAATCGTACATGTGGCGATGGACGCGCGCTTTTGTGGGACCCGTCCCCAGGACGTGCAGCAGTTGGTGCTCAATAAGGATGGTGGCTGCGCGGCTGTCCTTGTGGGAGCTTAACAAATGGACGTCATTGCCTTGGTGTCCCCACTGTATGCCCTTTAGGACGATGACCACAGTCTTGCCCGTTCCTGGACGAGTGATGAAATGAAAGCTTAAAACGCTTTGCTCACTCCCAACAGTTGTGCTTACCCCTAAAGTTGTGCTTACCCCTAAAGTTGTGCTTACTCGTAAAGTTGTGCTTATCCTTAAGTTGTGCTTACCCCTAAAGTTGTGCTTTCTCGCAACGTTGTGCTTATCCCTAAAGTTGTGCTTACCCCTAAAGTTGTGCTTACCCCCTGAAATTGCCCGTTTCCTCTAACTTTGTAAATTGAGCCAGTGTTTCCGTGACCTGTCCATCACAGTAAACAAATTTCAATGCGGTCTACTGGTTAGTCTGAATAATGTTCAAATGGACTGTTCGGTCAGGTTAGCTCTCCTTCTGCCCCATAATCTGCTTGATGGAGCCATTTTCAGTCACTCTTTTTTTTTTTGTCATCACCTCAGATTACAGCTTGCCTTTTGTCGTGTCTCTGAACAAAAACAAAACAAAAAAGGAAATAATTATAGTTACATTACCTGGAGGCCCCCAGAGAAGGACCCTGGGCAGCCCCGTCTTGTTGATGAGGTCCACCTGGTTGGGATACAGTGTAAGAAGGGCCATCCTCAGGCCAACGTGCGCGATAGCATCCGACAGAGTCCTGATTCTTATACTACGCAATGGTGTTGTGATGGTCGGCACTTCGATAGTTGTTGCAGGTCCACAAAATCTGAAGGCATAAAGAACAACGTCACACACACACACACACACACACACACACACACACACACACACACACACACACCTCTCTACGAGAGATCACTCTCGGCTGTCGTGTTGTAATGCCGGTGAGTTAACGTTCTTATTGCATCTTCTCTGTTTGCTGGCACCTCACTTGTTCTCAAACTCATAACCTGATGTTGTAATGTGGGTGAATAATAACTATAACTACAGCCAGACGTTTCACCCACCTGGCTGCAAGGACCACATAGAGTTCAGGTGGCATATTCTCGCCTTCGTTGAAATTGGTCTGCCACCATTCTCTTCCTCCAAGACTGATGGTGTCTGCGCAGAGACATTTATCGAGAATTCCGGCAGTATCTCTCGCTCGCAGACACTGGCGAAGTTCCTGTAGAGACAGAGAGACAGACAGATGGAGACTAGGGAACTTATTCTATTGCTGATAAACCTTAACTTTTCGACTTTCCAGCGAAACACTCTGGCACTTTTGTAATCTCTCTTTGACACAATAACATGTTACGAAGAGGGACAGAGGGAGCCGCTATTCGACTCAAAAATATAATTTCATATTCAAGCTGTATTATTGTAACAATTTTAATCTCTTTTCTGATACAAATTCCCACACTTGCCACATAATTTACAAAGTTTGCTTTCAGTAAATTCCCGTGGACAGGGAGATATTGCTGTTTGTGGAGTCAGCTTTTCGACTCTACCAGAAAATTGCCACACCATGAAACCGCCCCAAAGCCACGTTTCAAGAATATGAGTATGACAAATATATATTATATACTTGCTCAGCTTGAGAATCAGTGTGAAGTGCATGCATCAGCTCCTCTGAAGTGACGTTGGGCAACATCAGTGTCTTGGTAATGGGGATGGGCGCAAGATCTGACACAAGATGCTTCAGGACGATCTCCGCTTTGTCCAGCTGCTTCACGGCCTTCAGGACGCGGGTCACTATGGCTTTGGTTAGATCAGGCGTTATGCAGGGGCTCACTGCTTTGATTTCGCCCACCATGAGACCGTATCGACTGTGGATGATCAGGATGTCGAAATCACCACGCTGATGAGTGTCCGGTAGTGTGCGAGTCCCTGGCAGCAGGCGGGTGGCCGCTGCGGTTATGGGGTCCGTTTTGTCGTCCAGATACTTCCTGAAATCCAGCTCGGACAACACCAGCATGACTTCGCGTTGCCTTTCGGCCAGGTCGCGCAGAAAGAGAAGGACTTGTTGAAGCGCGCGATCTTCCCTCACGTGGCTGTCAAACACGTGGGGCAGGGGACCAGGAGGCACAGGCTCGTCCGGCCACACTAGGGACGGCAGTGAAGATTGCTCAACGTGCAGAGCCAGAGAAGGGCTTCTGGGAGCGACGGTAACCTGCGGTGTTGCCTGATTTGGTGCTGGTCGAGGTACCAGCACCGTCTGGCCGACTACACTCTGCACATCGTAAAACACTCTGTTGAAGCGGAGAGGAGGGACGAAGTAGGTTTGGTTGTGGAGGTCGGGGTACCAGTCTTGTACCAAGTTGCGCCAGAAGGTGGTAGCTTTTGCGATGATTTTCCGATGTTTCTCTTCTTGACGGACCTGAAGCATGGCACAACAGAAAAGAGTTGCATACAGGAGGAAAGAAACTTGAAATGGCACACTTAACATTGTCTTCTTTTGTATAGTAATGTGCTGTATTGTAATGTTCTTGTAACTATAATATATGACAAAAGCAGAATTTAAAAAAAAAAAAATAGAAATGTTAAACCAGGGTGGTTGTTGTTGTTGTTGTTGTTGTTGTTGTTGTTGTTTTAGGCGGGAGGGGAGATTAATGCAAATACTTTCACCAGTGCTTCTGATGTGGACATTTTGTTCGATTTGAACTTTCTGTACGGTGGGTGATATGCATACTGCTGCTACTGCTCTCTCTCTCTCTCTCTCTCTCTCTCTCTCTCCTGATGTGCATGAGAAAAGCAGTGGCGAAAGAATTTATAGCCTCAAGAATTGTAGATTTTCCCCGTCTTTCAGCTATACAGCACGATTTCTATTCTGCGTGTAATGCGCTCCTGAAATAAATTGACTTATCTTTACTTGCGGTCAGGGGTCCTCCAGAAAGTTCTTTGATTTTTTTATGTGTGTGTGTGTGGGGGGGATAACTGTTGTGGTGGTTTCGGTGCTTTTGGTGTAGTTTTCGTTTGATTGGTTGGATGCCGTTTGCTCTCGGGGAGGTGGAGTCTAACAAACTACCCTAGAAATCACCCACCTGAGATGTGAGTTGCCTCTGCCTTTGACTTCGACAAGGCACCGTGTTCTGACTTTGACACTGACTGTGGACTGGCGCTGTTGACTTCCTCTGCCACTGACACGGGACAGATGCCCCAAGCTGTGCATGATACTGAGGCTGGGAGGTCATCCTTATGTTTAACTGCCTTTCACCTCTGTCGGCTGCCGTGAAAGGTTTACGTTTTTCACCTTCAGCACGAAAAGACCCTGTGGATTCTCTTTGGCTTTGACTCTGCGTAGACGCCGTGAACGTCGTCTGACGTCGGGAAGACACTGTGGACTGTCCTTGACCTTTACTTTCATAAAACGACGCGGACTGTCCCTGCAGAATTTTACCATGTGAAGACGTCGTGCACCGAAATTCGCCATGATATTGAGGAGGCGCCATGAACTGCGTCTGACCTTGAACTTGGGAGGACGTTAGACCTTCAAATTGACCTCGAAAAGACGTCATGGGTAGGTGTTTGTCTTGACCCCAGACGACCGCCTTGGACTGTCCCTGACGCTGACATTGAGAGGCTGCTGCTTGAGATTGTCTTGCCCTATTTAACATTTTGTGTGTGTGTGAAGACTTTTAATGGCGGATTAAAGAAACACTGACAGCTTCTTGTTTATTTGTATGTTCCCGTAGAGAGATACGAGCCACAAATTTCTCCGACAGGCGGTCTCATTGTCATGGTATCATCCATTCGTCTCTCGTTTGATGATCTTTTCCTCTACCCCGGCAAAGTATAGAACCACTTGCCAAATTCATCTGTAAAGTCAGCAACGCAGATTATTATTATTATTATTATTTGTAGCAGTCGTGAGTGGCAGTCGATCTGCCTGTTAGACAGGAGCGAAGGGGACGTACCTCACCAGGGGCACCGGCAGATGTTGGGGGGAGGGGGGGCAGAATCTCGGAGGGGGGAACATTGCCCGAAGAAAGTGAAAAGCGGGGGGGGGGGGCGATCAAATGCTGCGTAGACAAAAAAACCTTTACGAACCAGGGAGCCACTGAAAGGAAGGACATGGCCCGAAAAAAGTGAAAAGCGGGGGGGGGGGGGGGGAGGCAATCAGAGGAGCGGACAGCCTTCGGTCCACAAAAACAGAAGTTCTCTGTTGGGTGGGATGGGGGAGAGAGCACTAAGAGGGGTAGGGGAGAGGTAGGGGAAGGGGGGGGGGCAAGACCATGGCTTTGCCCCCCCTCTTGCCAGAGTCACCTGATTTTCCAGGGGGGGGGGGGCGAAAAGACACTCTTGCCCCCCCTGCTTGGGTACAGGGGGGGGGCAGCTGCCCCCCCTGTCCCCCCGGTTCCGGCGCCCCTGCTCACTTAAGCCACTTTAGTGAAAGTGAAACTGAGGAAACCCTTCATAGCACGCACGCACGTTATCAGGGAAACATCTGGGTGCTCTGTTTGATAACCAAGTGTTCTCGACTGCTATCTTCAACATCTTGGACTCTCGACCTGCAGAGTACTAAGTTTTAGTTCGTGCTCCGACTGCCCTACACACTGTTAGTTAGTTAGTTAGTTAGTTAGTTAGTTAGGTAGGTAGGTAGGTAGGTAGGTAGCTAAGTAGGCAGGTAGGTAGGTAGGTAGTTAGATAGGTAGCTAGCTAGCTAAACTGGTGTGCCGAGGCAGATTTGACCTGGTATTTTTACTTGCATCCTTCTTTCTCGCCTTAGGCATATGTATGCTCCTTCAAAATAAATAAATAAATAAATAAATAAATAATTTGGCGACTTTAATCTAGGGACAGGAAATGAAATAACCTGAAGCATTCTGCACGCACCCTACATGGTCCAACCCTTGTCGTGGGGTAGTGGCTTGTGTACCTCAATGACCCAGAGAGCTACGCCAGCGGGAGCACGTGCTCCTGGCAGGGTCACCCAAGCTGGACAGGTCGAAGGGTAGAGGTCAGACGAATGTGGACCACCTCTCCAAGAGGCTAAACGGGTTTGCGTAGGGTTAACAGCCCTACCTGTAAAAAAAACATAACGTTACAGAAGCATCGACAGCAACAAACCAAAACATTCACCTGGGCAAGGAAGGGTCTCCATCCCGGAGACCTATGACGCATTGCAGTGAAAGCCGAAAGGAAGCTGCAAGGCCGACCCCCCTTCTAACACCCAGGACAACGACGAGAGTAGCCACATGGAACATCAGGACTATGTATGAAGTAGGAAGGACCATACAAGTAGCAAGAGAGATGAAGAACTACAAGATAGGAGTACTGGGACTGAGTGAGACAAGGTGGCTACAGACAGGACAGCTGAGATTTTCATCGGGAGAGCAATTGCTGTACTCGGGACACACAGAGGATGGAGCTCCCCACACTGAGGGCGTGGCCCTGATGCTGGCACCGGAGGCACAGCGGGCACTCATCGGCTGGGAACCTGTCAACTCCCGCATCATCACAGCCAAATTCATCACCAAGAAGAAAGACATCAAGCTAAACATCATCCAGTGCTACGCTCCCACCAATGATGCGGAAGAGGAGAAAAAAGATGACTTCTACCAACAACTGCAGACAGTGATAGATAGAGGAGGAGCCAAGGACATGACCATACTTATGGGAGACTTCAACGCCAAGATTGGATCAGACAACACAGGCTATGAGAACACCATGGGAACACACGGACTGGGACAGATGAACGAAAATGGCGAGCGCTTTGCAGACTTTTGTGCCCTGAACCAGCTAGTGATAGGAGGCAGCATCTTCCCACACAAGCGCATCCACAAGGCCACATGGAGATCGCCGGACCATGTCACGGAGAACCAGATTGATCACATCTGCATCAGCCGGAAGTTCAGGAGATCGTGGCGAGATGTGCGCGTGATGAGGGGTGCCGATGTATCATCAGACCACCACCTTGCAACAACACTGAGACTTCGGCTTAAGAGACACACCAACGCCAACAACACACGGACCAGGTACAACGTTGGCCTACTCAGGAACACAGAGACACAAGCAGCATTCCGGATCAGCCTTTCCAACAGGTTCCAGCCACTGCAAGACCTGATAGAAGACAGTGGAATGGATATCGAGACACAGTGGGAACACAGCAATAAACTCTGGCACGACACATGCGAAGAGGTCCTTGGCAAGAGAAAGACCCAACACAAGGAATGGATCTCTGCTGATACCATCCAGAAGCTGGAAGTTAGGAAAAGAAGAAAACTGCACTGAACACGAGCCGAAAAAGAAGAGCTAAGGCAAAGGCACAGGAAGAATACACAGCAGCTGACAGAGAAGTGAAGAGGAGCACCAGAAAGGACAAGAGGGACTACATCGACGACCTGGCCAATCAAGCAGAGGAAGCAGCTGGACAAGGGAACCTAAAAGACCTGTACCAGGTGACCAAGAAGCTCGTGGGCAAATTTCAGCAGGACAGACAAACCAGTGAAGGACAAGAACGGGCACCCACTGACAACAACTGAGGAACAGCTGAAGCGATGGGCAGAACACTTCAGGGAGCTGTTAAATCGCCCCATCCCTGAAACACCACCAGACATCCCGCCAGCTGAGACAGAACTACCCATCAACTGCGACAAGCCCTCTAAGGCGGAGATCAGGAAAGCCATCATGACACTGAAAAATGGAAAGCTGCAGGGCCGGACGAGATACCAGCAGAAGCCATCAAAGCAGACACAGAGACAGCCGTCAACATGCTGCACAGCCTATTCAGCAAGATCTGGGAGAAGGAAGAGGTGCCAGCCCAGTGGAAAGAAGGGATCGTCATCAAGCTGCCAAAGAAAGGGGACCTCAGGGACTGCAGCAACTACCGAGGGATCATGCTCCTGTCAGTGCCAGGCAAGGTTCTCAACAGAATTCTACTGGAGAGGATGAGGGAGGCAGTCGACCCTATGCTCCGAGACCAGCAGGCGGGCTTTCGCAGGAACAGGTCCTGCGCTGACCAGATCGCCAGCCTACGCATCATCGTTGAGCAGTCACTGGAGTGGAACTCCCCCCTCTACATCAACTTCATAGACTATGAGAAGGCCTTCGACAGTGTAGACAGAGAGGCGCTGTGGAAGCTGCTAAGGCACTATGGAGTTCCCGGGAAGATCATCTCCCTGATCCAGTGCACCTACAAAGACATGAGCTGCAGGATTGCCCATGCCGGCCAGTTGTCAGAAAGCTTTGAGGTGAAGACCGGAGTCCGCCAGGGATGCCTGTTGTCCCCGTTCCTCTTCCTCCTGGTCATCGACTGGATCATGAAGACCACCACAACAGGCAGGAAAAACGGGATACAGTGGACACTCTGGACGCAGCTGGATGACCTCGACTTTGCGGACGACCTGGCGCTCCTGTCTCATAGCCACAGCCAGATGCAGGACAAGACTACATGCCTGGAAGCCACATCAGCCGGAACAGGGCTCAAGATCAACAGGAGGAAAACCGAGCTGATGAAGATCAACACCACTGCCAACACACCAGTCACAGTCGGTGGAGAGTCCATCATGGAGATAGAGTCCTTTGTCTACCTGGGGAGTGTGGTTGATGGACAGGGAGGCACAGACCGAGACGTCACAGCCAGAATCGGCAAGGCAAGAGCAGCAATGGTCATGCTGAAGAACATCTGGGCATCCAAAGTTGTCAGCATAAGAACCAAACTTCGCATCTTCAACTCCAACGTGAAGTCAGTTCTGCTCTACGGATGCGAAACATGGAGGACAACGAAGACAATGCAGCAGAAGATCCAGACATTTCTCAACACCTGTCTGAGGCGCATCTTCAACATCCGATGGCCAGAGAAGATCCGGAACGAAGAGCTGTGGGAGCGAGCAGGGCAGGAACCAGCGGCCAAGCAGATCCTGCGGAGGAAGTGGGGCTGGATTGGACACACCCTCAGGAAGCCAGCATCCAGCACCACACGCCAAGCCCTGACATGGAACCCACAGGGGAAAAGGAAGAGAGGCCGGCCTCGCAACAGCTGGAGGCGGGACACTGAGGCAGAGTTATATAAGCAGGGGACCAACTGGACTGGAGTGGCAAGAATAGCCCAGAACAGAGTGCGATGGCGAAGGGTTGTCGATGGCCTATGCTCCACGTGGAGCCAAGGGCCTAAGTAAGTAAGTAATTCTGCACGCAACGTACATGACAATGTATTTATTTAGACTCTCGTGAACGGAACTAAGAGAAGAAGTTTCTTATTGACATCAACGGCGTTTGTGGGATTACATTTGTGGGCAATGCTGGTTATCTTTAAACAGTCTTCTCTAATGCTGCAACACAGTTTCAAAAATCCAAAGAAGGAGAACACGTAAACAAACCGTCAGAAACAACAACCCGTACTACTGATAGAGAAGTTGTGTGCGGGTTTTTGAGGGTTTAACGGTGTTGTTGTTGTTGTTGTTGTTGTTGTTGTTGTTTTTACACATTCGCCTAAGGGTGATATCAAAGACAGGGCAACGAGAAAAATGCCAGCACAAATAATTGGCCCCAGCCGGGATTCGGCTCAGAGAGAAAGAGACAGAGACCGACCGACCGACAGACAGACAGACAGACAGACAGACAGAGACAGAGAGACAATGACACTGACAATGACAATAATATTAAAAGACAATAATCTTAACCGGAAAAGTTTTGGCATAAACACCATGCTAAATCGAACTTGCCGTTGCTAAACTACGAAACTATGAGTAAAGGAAGGAAAATCTAAAGATAGCAGGAATATAAAGAAGACGAAAAAAAAAAAGGTGTAGAAACACGCTACACCTTTGAAACTCAATGAACACACACACACACACACACACACACACACACACAAGTCATGTCATGTCAACTGAATATACTACTCACAGCTATACGCCTTTCCGACGCCCTTAATGCCCTACATATCCAACAGGATAACTCTTCAATAATCAACAATTGAATTTACAGCAAACAGCGATGACACACGAGGAAACTGTTCACTAAACTACAGCACGCCCCGCTCTCTTTGCGACTGAATGTAATTTGCGTTTAATATTTTTGCTGCAAGGGTCAGTGTCGCTAAGTTTTGATCCGGCTGTACTAGCGCGACTTACGGTTCCTTTTGCGAGAACGGGTCATTATTCAGTTTTACTAACCAGGAAATGTGTTTCCCGTTGACGACTATGTGTCTGTTCGCCCACTTGTTCGCATCGACTGCACATAAGCAATGCAATAACAAACACAGGGGAAAAGAGACGATTTCAAAATGCCATTGACGAAATGGCCCTTTTTCCTTAAATGACGCGTATGGACTTCCCGTATTTTGCCTTTGCACGGCAGAATTATGGCTGGTGGTCGTATTTCACACGAGGGTGAAACAAAACGGACGACCTTATTCCGTTGCGCTCTGTCTCTGTCTCTGTCTCTCTGTGTGTCTCTCTCTCTCTCTCTCCTTTTCGAGAGAGAGAGAGAGAGAGAGTGTGTGTGTGTGTGTGTGTGTGTGTGTGTGTGTGTGTGTGTGTGTGTGTGTGTTCATTACTCTGAACAGTCCCATGTCTAATCTGTTGTTTATATCTTTTCCATCCTCCTCCTCTTTTTGAGAGAGAGAGAGACAGAGAGAGAGAGAATAGGAACAAAGGCGTCGCTAAAGCCGAAAACATGCGCTGTTTTAGGTCAATTTCAAAGGAGGGAAGTAAATAAAACTGAGAACGCTACGTGTGTGTGTGTGTGTGTGTGTGTGTGTGTGTGTGTGTCTGTGTCTGTGTGTGTGTGTCTGTGTGTGTGTCTGTGTGTGTCTGTATCTGTGTGTCTGTGTCTGTGTGTCTGTGCCGCTTGAAAAGCTTCGTCAACGGCTGTACGCAGTTAAAGCCCCAACATGAGTATACATACACATCTGTAAATTCTACAAAAATTAGTACATCGGCCCCTTTCAGTCTTTTTAACCGACAACTGAAAATCTCTGAAAAAAACCGCTGTGTCATGGCGTGGAAAACCGCTGAATGAGGGTGCTATGACTTGAAGCGGCATGGCATCGGAAAAAAGCCCGTCCATTTCGACACCCGTCCACATTGCAACGTTTCACTGTTGAAAGCCCCTGGTTTACTTTAGGTTTTCCTTGGTGAAACTGAAAATGTTCCTTCCTGCTCACGTGCTTTGCGCTACGCTTTTTTTGGGTGTTAAGATAAGATAAGATAAGAATACTTTATTAATCCCTCGTGGGGAAATTGCATGTCCGCCCAAACACAGAAACAATACAATACAATACATTAAAATTCATTAAAATTCTGCACACACACACAGACACACGCACACGCACACAGACACGGACACAGACACACATACACACACACACACACACACACACACACACACACACAGCGCAAAGATCACAGCTGTATACCGCACATACTGGTTAGAAACAGGTACTACCGCAAGAGGGCAGACCTGCAACGATAAACTATAGGTTATAATGCACATAAAATTCCTGTTATCCACGTACAATGAGATAATTTTGTGTCGCTACGTAGTGATTCGGGATTTCCATCAATAAATACAACCGCTGGTTTTATACAGATGATAACATACACTTAGTATACAGCTCATGTTTCGGCCGTAACAACCTCCTCAAACCTGAGGGGAGCCGGGATAGCCTAATGGTAGAGCGTTGGACTTTCAATACTCGGGTCGTGAGTTCGAATCCCGGCTGGGGCCAAGTATTTGTGCTAGCCTTTTTCTCGTTGCCCCGTCTTTGATATCACCCGTACGTGGTGGAAAAGGACGTTGAACAACCAAACACCCACCCACCCCACTCCTCAAACCTGAGGAAATTGCGTGCTGTAGCCCCTAACCCGCGTTGTCCACCACGCATCAAATGATTCTTCGGGCTAAACTCTAGACTGTGCAGGCAGAAACACGCCATGGTCTCAAAATTAATAGACTGGCATTAGGAAGACAGAATCCCAAACGCACAGCGTCTGCCACAGTCCTGTAGCACGACTGACTAGAAGAGCTCTTGGCCGCTGAAGTTCTCGTTCGCACGACCTATGTCAGTGTGTTGCATGTAGGGCTTAACTGTCCCATTCGAGCGTAGGCACACTAAACGCGCGACTGTTCCTAAACAAAAATGTGCCCTCTGTGGAGCTTAGGAATGTCGGGCGGTGGGCTAGTAGGCCTTCAAGTGTTACCAAAGTTTCATTCATTTGAACTTGCCCTCTGTGGAGCTTAGGAACGTCGTAGGGTGGGCTAGGTCTTCAAGTGTTACCCAAGTTTCATTCATTTGAACTTGCCCTCTGTGGAGATTAGGAACGTCAGGCGGTAGGCTAACAGGCCTTAGTGTGTTACCAAAGTTTCATTCATTTAAATTTGCCCTCTGTGGAGCTTAGGAGCGTGGGGCGGTAGACTAGGCGTTCAAGTGTTACCAAAGTTTCATTCATTTCATCTAGCCCTCTGTGGAGATTAGGAACGTCAGGCGGTAGGCTAACAGGCCTTAGTGTGTTACCAAAGTTTCATTTAAAATAATTTGCCCTCTGTGGAGCTTAGGAGCGTGGGGCGGTAGGCTAGGCGTTCAAGTGTTACCAAAGTTTCATTCATTTGAACTTACCCTCTGTGGAGCTTAGGAATGTCGGGCGGTGGGCTAGGCCTTGGTGTGTTACCAAAGTTTCATTCATTTAAATTTGCCCTCTGTGGAGCTTAGGAACGTCGGAATGTGGGCCAGGCCTTCAAGTGTTACCCAAGTTTCATTCATTTGAACTTGCCCTCCGTGGAGATTAGGAACGTCAGGCGGTAGGCTAGCAGGCCTTGGTGTGTTACCAAAGTTTCATTCATTTGACTTTGCCCTCTGTGGAGCTTAGGAACGTTGGGCTAGTAGGCCTTTAAGTGTTACCAAAGTTTCATTCATTTAAATTTGCCCTCTGTGGGGCTTAGGAACGTCGGAGGGTGAGCAAGGCCTTCAAGTGTTACCCAAGTTTCATTCATTTGAACTTGCCCTCCGTGGAGCTTAGAAATATCGGACAGTGGGTCTGACTTAGGTTCACAGATCGTTCTGAGCTGTTTTAGTGGCGTCTAGCATCACAGCACTTAGACACACGCACAAATACATGCACAGGCAGACTTGTGCGTTTACTTCAGCTGATCGAAGCCCAATCGCAGAAGCCGGTGATATATAGTCATAAGACACCTGCACTTGTAGCTCACTGAGTTTGAGCAGTCGACGAGGGCAGAACGGCGGACCTCGTTTACGGGACGGCTGAGTTTTCTTAGTTTGCGCGGCCATCAAACGTCAGTGTGTTGCATGTGGAGCTCTACTAATTTCTAAGGTAGATTATTTCGAGCGCCTGTACTAACGCAACTGCCCCCCAAACTGAAGTCTCCCTATACGAAAACCTAGCAACAGCAGCAGTTAGCGC
>JACVVK020000287.1:742500-757500 GCA_018292915.2 Batillaria attramentaria
ATCTTTCATAAATCTTTCAAACTGTCAACTTTCTCTAGGATACCTGATAATTATATATAATTAACCAGACCGCCTCACCAGTATGCATATTCATGAACATAGTATCACATATATTTACAGACAAGTGCAATACAAACATGTTGCTCATTCACTTGACAGCAGCGTTCACACACACACACACACACACACACACACACACACACACACACATACTTATTTTCAAGAACTTTGCTAGACCAAGGGAAACTTCTTTTATTTAGTTCCTAACAATGTACAAAGACTGAATGTAGATAATGGAGATACATAATTACACATACAGCACGTGTACCTCAAGCTTCCGGCTGGGACGGTTCAAAGAGTTGACCGGTGCAGCATCACATCGTTCGCACACAGCTAAGATCGTCATTCTCGGCTTCATTCGCCCTTTGGGTCGACAAAACAGGATCTGAAGTGCCAGCAGTGTTGAACAGTATACTGCCGTCCAGAACATTGTCAGGACAGCTCAGACCCAAAATAAAAAGCTTGGATTTGGGATCGGTCGAAAAAAGTCGTCTCCTTCCTTTCGCCGGGCGAAACTGATTAGGCTAATGATTATTCCCATACGCTACGCTATGCTGTACAACACATCGACGCTACGTCAGAGGAAAGAACAAAAATCAAAACTATAATTATACGGTCTAATAGGCTGTCTTGGAGAAGCTCTCCTTTTCAGCATCGTAGCTTAAGGCCAAACTACTGGACCCGGTGGAATGCAAATGACACTAATTTGGTCTGTAAATTGACAGGTATGATCTACGTTGTCTGAGATGTATGGCACTGATTGGCCAGTCGACTTCGTAATATGTTGTGGTCTATCTTGGGAGGCTTAAACGTCGCAGACTGGTGACGCGGTCCGGTTAATTATTATATCCAATTATCGTACAGAAATTTGACGATTTAAAAGATTTATGACAGCTTGAGGCCTTTTGTTATTGAAAGACGCAACAGCGTCGCCGAGGATTAAGGACTGCGATCCATTGTGTCATCTTGTTCCTAAAAATACCGTGTAGTGTTCGATGTAATGATTTATGCACTGGCAGAAAAGGTCAGCCATTGTGTAGGTGTAGTGGAAAACACCACCAAGACCGCCATCCACCACCACGCTTTGACTGTAAATAAGAAAGTAAATAAAGAACAAAACGTGTTTCCTTCTTTAAAAGCATGGGTGTGTTTACGCCCACGAAGCACGGCGCGCAAGTTTTTAGGCGGCGTACGGCGAAGGTTAAAAATAACAAAATGATTAGATTTCAAAGAATGAAGCGGATTTTCTTCTAGCGTGGTCCGAGCTAAGCTTGGGAAAGCCTCGATCTTCTCCCACGTGTACTGGCGTAGGTGCCCACCTACACGTATTTAAGCATTTTGAAGAAACCAAATACTTATTTCTCGTGGGAAACCCCTACAGGAACAACCAGGGCCTACAAGGAAACAAGACACCCTTCAGGTTATACGCAAGCATTTTCGTCAGATGGTCACAGCCTGTGCTTTCTGTGTGAGGATAGAAACACTTGGGACAGTAACGCCGACTTGATTAGCATTTTACAGACTGGGAAATACGGCCTATGTTAAACGATGTCTGTGGTCCTATGCCGAAATCAGATCGGTACGCCGTCTAAATGCGTAATGAATCTAATGAATAAGGATAAAGAATCTAGATCCCCATGCGATTTCAAGATTCAAGATTTTATTCACACACACACACACACACACACACACCAGGCGCGTAGGAAGATGCTGAGAGGAAGGGGGGCCCACTAAGTTGGGTGAGCCATACGGCCGGGATGAAGAAGGGTGGGGGGGGGGGAGATTTTCTTACATAGAGAGAGAGAGACTGAGAGAGTTGTGTGTGTGTGTGTGTGTGTGTGTGTGTGTGTGTGTGTGTGTGTGTGTGTGTGTGTGTGTGTGTGTGTGTGTGTGTGTTGACTGCCAAGGATTGTGTCCTGCGAGAGCAGAGCAGGGGGGCCCCACCACTGGTGGGCCCCCCTCTCCTCTTATCAAAAGCAAGGGGGGCCCAAAGATATTCGGGCCCCCCTTCCAAAAATCGAACGGGGGCCTGGGCCCCCAGGGCCCCCGTGGTTCCTACGCCCCTGCACACACACACACACACACACACACACACACACACACACACACACACACACACACACACACACACACACACACACACACACACACACACACACACACACACAATTAGTGTCAAGACCGCCATCCACCATATCATTTCTCTTTTATTATTTCTCCGATTTCGAGGGGAGCCAGGATAGCCGAATGGTAAAGCGTTGTACTTTCAATGCTCGGGTCGTCAGTTCGATTGCCGGCTGGGGCCAAATATTTGTGCTGGCCTTTTCTTCGTTGCCCCGCCTTTGATATCATCAGCCACCCTACGTGGTGGAAAAGGGCCTTAAACTCCCAAACACCCACACACCCACCCTATCTCTGCTTTCGGGTTTCAGCTTCGTCAAGGATCAAGGAATCTAAAATTCTAAAAACCCGTATTTGATGTGGTGGTTTGCGTATTAGCGAAATACGCCAATGTAACAATTTGATAGAAAAAAACAAAACCTGTGCCGACCGTCCCCCATCTCTCTCGTTCAGTCTCTGATTTCGAGTTTTACTTCGAGTATGAACTAAATCTCGAACACTCACCATGCAACCCCCCCCCCCCCCCCTTTTTTTTTTTTTTTTTTCTTATTCCCCGCACCCACCTCTACCGCCTATCCACCCCAGTGCACCACGGGGAAAAAAAAAGAAGTTCGATCTAACATGCACCACCACGATCACGACACCACCTTCTCTTCGTTTTACACCACAACCATAAAAGAATACTCCCCTCCCCCCCCCCCCCTCCCCCCCCCCCCCCCCCCCCAGCTACGCACAAAAATGAAAACTTCGATGTAAGGATTATTGACCAAATTTCCGATCAATAAGACCACATCTAACCTACCCCAGGATCCAGGTCAATAGTGCCTCGACACCCAGGGCTTTGAGCTCTTTGACGTGGGATGCGAAGCAATTTAGATTGAAATTGCTTCTCAAGCATCATGGGGCTCCCCACCAACCACCCTTTACTCCTCCTCCTCCTCTTCCTGTACGTCGTGGTGTCGCCTTGATCTAAACAACAAGATGATTACGCCACGATTTTCCTTCTCCTGTTGCGTCGTTCGCCTTATGGGGCTATTGCACTACTGGGGGGAGGCCTTTCGGCCCGGTGCTAAGGATGTTTCAGGTGAAATTATCACTGTCGTATTTCCGATGCAGTACGCTCAGATATGCAACTTCAACAGAGAGATGTAAAACACACGGCGTGAATAGGATCACGTGCACACGCGCGCACACACTCTGTTTTGTTTTGGGTTTTTTGTTGTTGTTGGTTGCGGTGGTGGTTTTGTTTTGTTTTGTTTTGATATTGTTGTTTTTGTTTTTTTGTGTCTGTGTGGGTTTTTTTTTGGGTTGTTGTTGTTGTTGTTGTTGTTGTTGTTGTTGTTGTTGTTGTTTTGGGGGGGGTGTTTGTTTTGTTTTTTGTCGGGTTTTTTGTTTGTTTGTTTTTTGGTTTGTTTGTTTTTGTTTTTTTTTTGGGGGGGGGGGGGGTGTTTGTTTTGTTTTTTGTCGGTTCTTTTGGGGGGTTGTTTTCGTTGGTTGGTTGGTTGGTTTAGTGTGTTGGTTGGTTGGTTGGTTGGTTGGTTGGTTGGTTGGTTGGTTGGTTGGTTGGTTGGTTGGTTGGTTGGTTGTGTGTGTGTGGGGGGGGGCTGTAGTTGTTGTTGTTTTGGTATTTTTGTTGTTGTTGTTGTTGTTGTCCTTGTTGTTTTTTGTTGTTGTTGTTGTTTTTGTTTTTTTTTGGGGGGGGGTTCTGCCTCAATTCTTTGCCAGCTCCAGTGGTACTTCTCCCAGGTCATAGATAGAATACACAGAGGGCTCGGACGCTGGGACAATGAGGGTGAGAATGTCGGTATGATTACTATGAAGGTCCATGTGGTTTAGGTCTGCGTGGCAGGGCCCCATTCTCAGCTTCCTGTCATAAATATCCCGGCGTTAACTAGACCCGCAAACTACGGTACAACGGTACCTGCGGTGCCGGCCGTGTAATCATCCACATCATAAGATGTGTCATAACAAGGTGCAGCCCCAAAGTCGCACCCGTGAAGTGGGTGAGTCTCTGCTGTGTGGGAGCAGCCTCCCAACTGGGTCCGTAGTACGCCCATTCTGAGTAGGAGCTGACCAAGGTAGGAAAAATCCCGCTTGTCTCGGCTGGGATTCGAACCCGGGCCTTCCGGTCCACTAAACTCTTTTGTTCTGTGTTTTCTCCACACCCCAGAAGCGGCTACAGGAACGATCTTTTTTTTTTTACTTAGACTTTGACTTTGTTTGTTTGTTTGTTTGTTTGTTGGTTTGTGTTTGTTTGTTTGTTTGTTTGTTTGTTTGCAACTGTATTTGCCCTAAGTTTATTAACTCAGAAGTTTGTTTGTTTGTTTGTTTGTTTGTTTGTTTGTTTGTTTGTTTGTTTGTTTGTTTGTTTGTTTGTTTGTTTGTTTGTTTGTTTGTTTGTTTGTTTCGAACCGGTTGTGAAAAGCAGTGCAGATGCATAAAGAATGTTCATAACTCCGGAAAGACGTGTTCCATTTCTCGTCAGATTGTTTATTCACAGGCTAATAACCTACAGAACCTGTGTCGTCCAAAAAGATGGAATTTAATTTAAACAAAATAATATTTGCGTCCCATATCTTCTGACAACATTGTTTTTGTCCCTAGTTCTGCTGTTTACGGAGCAACAACATTCCGAGTATTTGTGTTTCTTCAATCTTTATCTGGCGTTCTCCGTAGTGTCTGCGGTTTTTTTGCGATTAATATCTTGCCATATTGCAGTTTTTTGTTTTCTCGATTTGTGTGCCACAGGAACAAAACATGCGTAACAAAACTTCCAGCATTGCAACAGGGAAATCCAATGTATGAGTCCTTCCTGTCTAGCTAATGTAGTGAGTTGTGGACGCTTGGCTTAAGTTGACGAAGAAATAAGGGGCATAACAGGACCTCATGGCGGTGTTTCGAATTCTCTCTCTCTCTCTCTCTCTCTCTCTCTCTCTCTCTCTCTCTCTCTCTCTCTCTCTGGCGAGAAGGGAGGGGTTTGGGTTAATATTAATTTCGCTTGTAAGCCGGTATTTCTTGTATACTTTTAGTAGTGGCCATGACAGATATCACTGTCAGCAGAAACAACATGAGGTGATATTTCGGTTTTTAGAGTCTTTGTCAGGATTGCGATGGGTGGGTGGGGTGGTTGGGTGTTGGAGGGTTTAATGTTCTTTACCACCACCTGTGGGTGATATCAAAGACGGGGCAATGTTATTCGGCCCCAGCTGGGAGTCGACCTCAGGACCCGAGCATTGAGAGTCCAACGCGCTACCGCTCGGCTGTCCCGCCTCCCCCACGAGTGCGACAGAGCAGTTGTTAGTAGTTTAGTCTGTAGGACAGCAACAGCAAGAGTGACAAAGTCAGTCCCCCCCACACACACACACACACACCTCTCTCTCTCTCTCTCTCTCTCTCTCTCTCTCTCTCTCTCTCTCTCTCTCTGCACCTGATACACACACTTACCTAGTACGTACCTTTTGGCCATATTCGGGGTTGCTGAAGTGTTTGTGTTTGTGTCTAAGTGTTTGTATCGGCTGCTCTCTCTCTCTCTCTCTCTCTCTCTCTCTCTCTCTCTCTCTCTCTCTCTCTCTGTGTGTGTGTGTGTGTGTGTGTGTGTGTGTGTGTGTGTGTGTGTGTGTGTGTGTGTGTGTGTGTGTGTGTGTGTGTGTGTGTGTGTCCTGATGCATTTTGAGTGCTTTATTAGTGTAGCAAGGACAGATAGTAAGAGAGACCTGTGCGTCTATTATCTCATCCTTGGAAAATACAGTTTCAGTCAGTCAGTCAGTCAGTCTCTTATTTGCATGAGAAAATTTGTTCTTTAGTGAGAAGTCGAATCTTCCCGATCCACAGCGCCGAAAGATAAGCCTCAAGAATAGGTAGAAGATCCCTCTCGTGCTCAGCTATGCAGGGCAATTGTCCATTCTGCGTGAAATGTAATGTGTGCCTGGAAAATTGACTAAACTTTGTTTGGAGTCTGAGGTCCTCCAGGTTAAGCAAACACGGAGATAAAATTCACGATGTGGAAAGGGTAGGTCGCGTTGGAGAGGCGGGAGGGCAGTACACTTTCAGTGGTTAGAAGAAAAAAAGAAAGAAAAAAAAAACACGGCGATTTTCTTTCTTTTTATTATTCTGTCTGAATTGGCGACCAAAGAGGGTGGGTGGGTGGGCGTTTGAGAGTTTAACGTCCTTTTCCTCCACGTCTGGGTGATATCGAGGGCAACGAGAAAGCACAAGTATTTGGCTCCAGCCGGGATTCGAACTCACGACCCAAGAATTGAAAGTCGAACGCTCTACTATTCGGCTATCCCGGCACCCCGGTGGCCAAAGAGAATTTTTATATGGACCATTAAAGACCAGAGCGAGGCGATCTGTTCTCTCTCTCTCTCTCTCTCTCTCTCTCTCTCTCTCTCTCTCTCTCTCTCTCTCTCTCTCTCTCTGTGTGTGTGTGTGTGTGTGTGTGTGTGTGTGTGTGTGTGTGTGTGTGTGTGTGTGTGTGTGTGTGTGTGTGTGTGTGTGTGTGTGCTCTGTCCGTTTGTATCTGGAGAGCTGGGATAGCCGAATGGTAGAGCGTGGGACTTTCAATGCTCAGGTCGTCAGTTCGAATCCCGTCTGGGGCCAAATATTTTGGTGGCCTTTTTCTCGTGGCCCCGTCTTTGATATCACCCTTACGTGGTGGAAAAGGACGTTAAACTCCTAAACACCCACCCACCCGTTTATATTCTGCTGTGTTTGCTGGGTTGTTTTTTTTTTTTTTTTTTTGGTTGGTTTTTTGGGGTTTATTTGTTTTCGAGATCGATAATGTTGTTGTGTTCTTCTAGGGCAACAGTGACAAAACCTGTCCTCGTTATCTTTGCATTCACCGTTAGGAGATTTTGGTCTAACTTAAAAAAGGAAACAAAGGTTATTTCAATGGGTAAATGAGGCAGGGCTCTCTCTCTCTCTCTCTCTCTGTTTGTTTGTTTGTTTGTTTGTTTGTTTGTTTGTTTGTTTGTTTGTTTGTTTGTTTTTTCTCTTCTTTCTTTATACTTGTTTGGTTTGGTTTTCTTTCGTTTTTGTAGTTTGGATCATGTAGCATGTAGTACTTCTTAGTTGTTGTTTTTTTTTTTCTGTAGCAAGGACAAGTTGTAAGGTAAATACTTGTGCTTAACACTTATATCCTTGTAAGATAAAGTTCATTCATTCATTCATTCTCTCTGATTTCTCTGATGGGGGAGGGGGGGGGTTAGTTCCTGCCTTTCTGGCGATTTTAAATTAACCCTATCAACTGCGACATCAACCATTTTTCCTGGACGCTTCGAAGCTGAAGACACCTCATAGACACAGGAAGGATAAGGACAGCGGATAAAGCGTGATGCGTCTATTGACGTCTTTTGTTTTTGGTCCCGATATTACTTTTCTGGTCTTGTAGGACTGCATATTGTACGATTTTCTGGTCTTTTTTATGGTATTGTATCAACGGCAAGTTTGAAAACGGTATTTCATACCATAAACATTTTCCTTTGTACTGTAAAGGATCTCTCTCTCTCTCTCTCTCTCTCTCTCTCTCTCTCTCTCTCTCTCTCTCAGCTTTTCCACAAAAATAGTTCATGGAAAAAAATGGCACTCTGACCTTCAAATCTCGGCCTACCGCATTAAACCTCAGCCAGATGGCAATTAACGTGACGGCAACGCGACGAGACGTTGACTATCCAACGTTGTTTGCCAGCAGGTGGGCGTAACTCCCCCTGTTGGACACCTAAACTAGCATCAGACGTCTGGAAGTCTGGAAAAAGACCTTTGTGTCCGCGGGTAAAAAGTGCAAGGAGGTGGATCCGCTGAAAGTATCAGTTTGGTCTACGACCGATAATCGCTTCTTTGGGGAGGGGGGGGGGGGGGCTTTTTAGTTCCTGACTTTAAATTAACCCTATCACCTCCCGACATCAACCATTTTCCTGGACACTCCAAAGCTGAAGAAACCTCCGACACACAGGATGGACGAGGACAGCGGTAAAAGCGTGATGCGTCTATTGACCTCATTAATTTTCTCTGATGACGTACCTCCCACGTTTTGATCGTGCTTCCTTTTTTTTTCTTTTTTTTTTCTTTTTTTTCAGGCCGTCAGCACTGCCCCTCACTGTCAGTTCAACACAATAGACGCTTATTGGAAACCCGTGTTCCTCAAAAATGTCGGAAATTACAGGGTACGTAGTTCGGAGTTGAGAGCCATTGAGCGCTTTGTGTTCATGTCCGCCTTCGGATTTGGACTGGGACAAAAGTAGCCTTGTAGGATTTTTTCCCCTTAGCTGTCGATGTCAACACGATCTGAAATGGAGTTCCTGTATATGCAGGGACAGCTACAGATACTCTTTGTGGAGATGCGAGAACAGCAAGACTGTCTGTGATGTTCGTTTGCGATGTTGGGGACAAAAGTAGGTTACTTTTTCGTAAGATGCCGAAATGGGAAATGAAATTGGTGTGTGTGTGTGTGTGTGTGTGTGTGTGTGTGTGTGTGTGTGTGTGTGTGTGTGTGTGTGTGTGTGTGTGTGTGTGTGTGTGTGTGTGTGTGTCCGTGAGGTCGATGGTCTAGTGGTTAAGAGACCTGTCACCAATGCGAGAGGTCAGGGGTTCGAGTCCCACTCGGGGCAAAGAATGTTTCCTTCTCGTATGTGGCACCTTTCATTCGGGCCGATCGTCGGGGGTTCTCTCCGGGTACTCCGGCTTCCTCCCCCTCTGCTTTGGAAATGTTCAGCCCACGAAATTTGGAAAATAAATGCAATTCTAAATTCCGAAATTTAAATAGCTGAGCTGACCCTTCGCACCACGTGATTGTAATGTGTTCATGTTAAGTGTGTGAGAGAAAATGCGTGTGGTTTACGTGAGCGTGCGTGTTGGGTTCAGTTCGCGGCGCTTTGAGTTATGAAATTGGGTAAAGCGCCTATACAATACTCATTATTATTATTATTATTATTATTAAATGGGGTTTTGCGTATGCCATTGTTACGGACAATGGGTGAGTGTAAACAACAGGGTGACCAACTCGGAAACCCATTTTTCTCAGGGTTAGTTTGCGTTTCATAATTCGATGTTAAGTTGGGAAAAGCAGAAAAAAATCGAGTTTTTTTTTTTTCCATTTTGGGGGTTTCACCTGCATTTGTGTATCGGCAGACACACAGCGATTTGTGTGAATTACGTTCTCCGATACACAGAGGAGAGAGGGAGGACAGAGAGTGACGTCCCCTTCAGTCCAACAAGAGGCTTCCGGACGCCATTAATTTTCCCCACATGTCGCATTCGTAAGGACAAAGATTTTTTATCTCTAGACCTAATCAAACGGCAGCATGTAGTTTTATAAACCTGTAGATAGTTTTAAAGATCAATTATCGCTTCGACAGTGGAGAATGGAAAATGTTAACTAGCTTTTGAGTCGAACAGATTTGAAGGAGGAAATGTACATGTAGTTCGAGAACACGATAGAGCAGAGTGCACAAGTTTGTCGTCGAACTATAAATTATGAGCCTAGTCCGGTAACTAGTCGGCCCGGATCCAACCCTGTTCCGGGTCCGTCGATAACTCTATGTCCCTGCGCCGACGGCCAAGTCGGGCTAACCGAGACCGAGCCGAGCCAAGTGATACCTAAGAAGGAAAAAATATACTCGGTGACAAGGAAAGTGGACAGTTGCGAACAACTTTGAGGTCCCCGTGTTATTTCACAGTGGACACAGAAGCGGTGAAAACTGTCGCATTCACCAGCAGGGTACATTTCCAGCCTGTGTCGAGATTATTGCCTGCATGAGTTGTCTCCCTTGCCGCAACAAGCACGCATTTTTCGTGGCAGAGCACAAAGCTGCCACGAAAAATTGCATGTGGGTCTGTGTATGCACGGGGGACAACTCATGCAGACAATAATCTCGAAACAGGCTGAGAATGTACTGTGCTGGTGAATGCGACAGTTTTTACCGCTTCTGTGCAGGCTGTGAAATAACACGGGGACTTCAAAGTTGTTCGCAACTGTCCACTTTCCTTGTCACCGAGTATTTTTGTTTTTTCCTTCTTAGGTATCACTCGGCTCGGTCTCGGTTAGCCCGATTTGGCCGTCGTCGCAAGGGCCTAGAGAAGCAACGGTCCCGGAACAGGGTTGGCCCGGATCGAAAGCAAAGCTGACTTACCGTGTGAACCGACGAGAAACGCGCCATCAGATGCAGCAAGAACAGAAGAGAGTACATGTATCATCCAATCACCTCCGTCATACTGGATCTGCTTAGGAAGAAGAAATTACCAGTCATATGTAGATGTTAACCATTGCGATATTCACAGGTATACTGATCTCCTGTTTGATGCGCACATCCGAAATACCCTCCCCCCTTCACCCTCCGCCCTTGCAACCCCTCCATTGCAGTGCACAACTCTGTACCCCCCTTCCCGCCCCGTCAACTGAACTCCACCAAGGTCTCTTGTCACAAGCTAACTGTGATAAATTTTGGGGAAATCCCGATGCGTCAACTTACGTAATCATTTTCTCGACGATATCGCGTTGGCGCTAAACTTAATCGCGTGGGCTTTCCATGCTGAGGTAGGTTATCGGTGTGTGTGTGTGTGTGTGTGTGTGTGTGTGTGTGTGTGTGTGTGTGTGTGTGTGTGTGTGTGTGTGTGTGTGTGTGTGATTTGTTCATTATTATCGGTATTTCTTCAACTGAGAGTACGATTTTCTTAAACCTTAGGTAGGCGGGGATTACACTGAACAATGTCACTGTGATGAGAAAGCAGGGTCCTGATATCAGTTGTTGGTTGTTGTTTTTGTTTGTTTTTTTTTGTTTTTTTTTTTTTGGGGGGGGGGGGTGTTTACTCCCTACCTTGCTACGTGTGTATTTCTTCAGCCGAACTCAACCAGATAACGAAAATATGCAGTCCACGAGTGCCTTACGCAACACAAAGTACGCTCTGTTTCGTGCGCATGCACCGATAGACGTCTGACTCAGTGACTGTTCCGAAAGTGTTGACGTGTTCTAACTTTGTTGATGCATGAAACTGTAAACAGATTACCAGCCGCAACGGTGTTGTCGAAATTTGATTCCTCTCTTGAGGGTCGGCGGCCGGCTGTTTGTTCCGGGACTATTACACCGCGAAAGCACGTGCTGAAGAACGAGGTCAGTCAGTCCAGAGGTTGTCTGGCGCCAGCACGTTGGACGGATCATTGTGGTATCATCATCATCATCATCATCGTCATCATCATCATCGTCGTCGTCGTCGTCATTGTTGTTGTTGTTGTTATGAGGGTTATGTTCAACTTCAAGATACCTACGTCATGAGACACACCTACTCGTGTTATTATGATTATCGATGTTTTTATTTATTGTTATTGCGAGTACGACCAGCTTCACGTCAACTGCGTCATGAGACAATTTTGTCACACCCACTCGCGTCATTTCGGTCCTATTATTATTATTATTATTATTATTATTGGCAGTACATTCGACTTCAAGGCACATGCGTCATGGGACACTTTTTTCGCACCCACTCGCGTTATTTCAGCATCGACTTATTATCATTGTCATTAGTGTCATTTTTATTCTTATCATCATCGTCGTCGTCGTCGTCATCGTCGTAGTCGTCGTCATCATCATCATCATCATCATCATTTGCAGTATATTCAACCAAAACACTTGCGCCATACGACAATTTTCCACACCCACTCACGCTATTTCAGCATCGTCCTAATTTTATCGCGAATCCGAAACTGAGTTCTTGCCAAGAGGCTGGACACTGATCGAGTCTGAGGCAAGACAGGCAAGAAACTCCTTTCTGATTTGCAGCACTTGACTCTCCTGTGGATTTCTTCCAGCAAATACAGAAGAAGTAAAAACAAACACCCAGGTTAAGTTACTTGCGAGCCCAAATAGTTCGGTAGACGCTGAAATGTAATTCTGTAAGCCATTCGATTAAAAGTATTGTTTTAGCTGTCTCTGGTTGAAAAACAAGACAGCGCCACCAAGAGCGGCGTTCTGGTGTCCATTAACATTGTTTTGACATGAAGTTTTCATCATCGTCATAATTATTTTAATCTCTCTCTCTCTCTCTCTCTCTCTCTCTCTCTCTCTCTCTCTCGTTCAGTCAGGAAGTAGTCTTTGTTGCTTGCGCGGCTTTAAGCTCTAAACACCCCCCCATCCCCTCTCTCTCTCTCTCTCTCTCTCTCTCTCTCTCTCTCTCTCTCTCTCGTTCAGTCAGGAAGCAGTCTTTGTTGCTTGCGCGGCTTTAAGCTCTAAAAACCCACCCCCACCCTCTCTCTCTCTCTCTCTCTTGCCCCCTACGGCACAGTCCCGTTAGTGCAGAGTGGCCACTGGATGCCACTCACTAATCCGATTCGTGCGTGGTAATTGTCCTACTGCCTAGTGATCGACCTCGTGCTCTGTTTGGATTCACTTCTGTTTTCGCTTTTATCGGATTAATCGTGTGGTGTTCCCTCTCCCGTGTGTTTTCGCTAGTCCAGATTGGTGTGCGCAGTGTTGTGCCTTTATGGCTGTGCTTAACTGGATATATTCATCTTTGGATCGTCTCCTGTTCTGTGTTGGTGTGGTCGCAGTGTAGTCTCGGCGACTTGGATTATTACTATTCGCACTGTTGGAGTACATTCATCTAATGTGGATACCGGTTTACTACGTGTGCCCGTTTTACTTCCATTAATCTTTTTACTTCCATTAATCTCTTCCATTAATCTTTTTATACTTTTTTCTTCGACTCATTACTTTTATCAGAATCTTACTTCATCCATATATATATATATTTGTGTGTGTGTGTGTGTGTGTGTGCGAACTCTCTTCGGACCTTGACTGTCACGCTGCCCACTACCTTATATCGCGGTGCCCTTGACTGCAGTAATCACAACAAGTGGACACTAAGCGCCTTGTCACTTAGTAGTTGGCCTCTGAACTATCAGGAGTCTAGCGTGTGGTAGAAGTAGTGCTTGCAGTTACTATAAAATTTGCAAGTCTACTCAGATCTTCGACTTTGCTTTCCGTTTTACATACTATAGTGTAGTATACATATTTTGAACTTGCAATGTCTACCTTTTCCCACAAATATTTTAAACTACGCGTCGGTCATTTGAACGTGTACCACTTATATAACAAAGTGTCTGATGTTTGTGTGTACTTGAACAAGCCTGAACCATTTCACCTGTTTGGTCTCAGTGAGACACGACTAAATCCTAGTATTGATGATAAAGCCATTGCTATACCAAACTTCTCTGTAATCCGCCGTGATCCTTGTTCGCCCGGTCAAACAGGCATAGCTGTTTACATCCACCATTCCATCCAGCATCTAGTGCGCAGACGGCAAGATCTAGAAACGCCCAATATTGAATGTATATGGGTTGAAGTGAAATGCCCTAAATCTCGTCCCATGTTTATTAGTTTCATATATCGAAACCCGGCTGCAACATTTGAATGGTATGATGATTTTTTTACACAGTGTTGAAAAAGTGGGGCTGCCAGGTAATAACTTGTTATTATTAGGGGACTTCAATATTGATTTATTTAAACCCCATGTATCCTGGGAGTGTACAACTAACTTACTTGGCCTGAAACAACTGGTATCATCCCCGACTAGAATCACCCCGACCTCAGCGACTCTTATAGACCACATTTATACAAACCGTCCAGAAACTGTATCGGACGTAAGTGTCACTGATCTCAGTATTAGTGACCATTTTCCTACTGTCTGTTCATGGTCAACGAAGCTTCCTGCCAAGACTAAACATGGTCACACAACAATCACATACAGATGTTTCAAACGTTTTAATCAAGTTGCCTTCCTGGCCGACCTGCATCAAACACCCTTTTACAGTGTGTACAATGAAAACGATCCTGATGCAGCATTGTCACTGTGGTACACTTTATTTAATAAAGTTCTTGATAAGCATGCTCCGTTAAGACGAAAGAGAGTGAAAAACCATGTTATGCCGCCTTGGATCACCCAAGAACTTATCCAGGCGATGTCTCTGAGGGACAGGCTGAGACAGGAGAAACGTTTCCCCGAATACAAAAAACAACGTAATCGGGTCAAAAACTATGGTGCTTCGGGCAAAGAAGTCTCTATGTGATCGCATGATTAAGGATAATAGAGACACTTCTTCTCTTTGGCGAGCTCTTAATCTCATCACTAGGGGTAACAATAACAAATCTTCAGCTATTCCAAACAACCTCACTGCAAATACATTTAACAACCACTTTTTATCTGTAGCCGACTCGTTAGCACCCTCTGATAACACTTCTTGTACTTACACCTGCCCTGAAACCTTATTGACCTATTGTAGGGAACGTACGGCCGGTTCATCCCCATTTTTCATTCCTCCCTTAGCATTACACGAGGTTGGTGCGCTCATCAGCGCCATGGCAAACAAAAAATCCTCAGGACCTGATGAAATAACACCAAAAGTTCTTAAATTATCCCTTCCATACATCGTTGAGCCCCTAACTTACATCTATAACTTATGCATTCAACACAAAACCTTTCCAGCTTCGTGGAAAGCTGCAAAGTTATACCGTTACCTAAAACGAGGGATCTGAATGATGTTAATAATTATAGACCAATTTCACTTCTTTCCGCCTTGTCAAAGCCTCTTGAGCGGCATGTTCACAAACACCTTCTCCAGTACCTAGAAAACTGTTCTCTTCTCTATCCACTCCAGTCTGGCTTCCGCCCGAAACACTCCTGCCATACAGCCCTGACGCGTTTAGTAGATACCTGGCTAACGGCCATGAATAACTCTGAAATGACTGGTGCCATATTTTTAGACTTTCGAAAAGCCTTCGATTTAGTAAATCACGACATTCTCCTAGAAAAACTCAGAATCTACCTATCTGA
>JACVVK020000287.1:762500-765000 GCA_018292915.2 Batillaria attramentaria
GAGCAACATAATATTATACGCCGACCAGAATCAACACAACGTTTTCAGATAGTATATTGCGACCCAAGTGACTGATTCTGATGCACGGATTTAGGGCATTCGATGAAACGTTTTGCACAACGTTGTTGTATGCCTGTCGTCCGAGAGGCTTCTCAAAATTCCAAAGCGCAACCTGAAGTCCTTTGGAGAGCGCTCTTTCAGTTTTGTCGCACCAACCTCATGGAATTCTCTGCACATCTGAGAAATGAGCCCACACTGTCTGTTTTTAAAAAGGGGGGGGGGGGTAACGTCCTTTTCCACCACGTAAGGGTGATATCAAAGACGGAGAAACGAGAAAAAGCCAGCACTGACAAATATTTGGCCCCAGCCGGGGTTCGAACTCACGACCCGAGCATTGAAAGTCCAACGCTCTACCATTCGGCTACCTCGGCTCCCCCCTGTTTTTAAGAGCAATCTTAAAATGTTTATCTTTTGTAAAGCCTTCCAATAAATTCCTGTGTCAGCAGCTGGTCAGTTTCACCAGTGTATGTCTGTTCATTGTTCAGTTGTAAAATGTGCCTGAGTGTCGGTGAGTGATTGGCGCATTGAGTTTATTCCAAAGAAATGCGCCCTACAAACACCATTTTATTATTATTGTTGTTGTTGTTGTTGTTGTTGCTGCTGTTGCTGTTGCTGTTGTTGTTGTTGAGACTTTAAACTGCTCTGGAAAAGTGCCGTTGCTACAAATAAAACGGGCGGCAGGCGAACAGTACAGTGATGGAGCAGCCCCATGCTTGAGACAGCTTTAGAGAGCTCCAGATGTCAGCATATAGAGCCTTTAGATCCCTATGCCTCTTGAGTTCTTCGTCTAGCATGGAGGAGGCCCATCCCAGACGTCGGTCACATCTGGGTTTTCATCTTGGAATGAGAAAAAAATATTAACTCTGTCTACTCTTAATTCCAGCCTCTTTACAAAGTCGAGACACTACCGAGAAATGAGCTAGAAATGACTGTCTTCGATTTCCATGCACACTGCATGATGTTTGTCTTCAACTGTTGCACTGGTTGTGCAATCCAGCCCCTTAGAGGCGCAGCATGTGTCCGTGATATTTGTCCTGGTGGAAATCAAGCACCAAGGGAGGACCACATTGTGTATGTCGCTTTTCAACAGAAGCGTGTGTGTGTGTGTGTGTGTGTGTGTGTGTGTGTGTGTGTGTGTGTGTGGTGTGTGTGGTGTGTGTGTGTGTGTGTGTGTGTTTGTGTGTGTGTGGTGTGTTGTGTGTTGTGTGGTGTGTGTGTGTGTGGTGGTTGTGTGGTGTGTGTGGTGTGTGTGTGTGTGTGTGTGTGGTGTGTGTGTTGTGTGTTCTGCGCGCGCGCGCGCTGTGTGTGTGTTTTGTGTCTGTCTGTCTCTGTCTTGTGTCTCTCGTCCGTCTGTGTGTCTGTCCGTCTGTGTGTCTGCCTGTGTGTGTGTGTCTGTCTGTCTGTCTGTCTGTGTGTGTCTGTCTGTTTGTGTGTCTGTCCGTCTGTGTGTCTGCCTGTGTGTGTCTGTCTGTCTGTCTGTGTGTGTCTGTCTGTTTGTGTGTCTGCCGGTGTGTGTGTCTGTCTCTGTGTGTGAGTGTCTGTGTGTGTCTTGTCAGTTGTCGTCTGCTGTCTGTGTTTGTCTGTTGTCTGTGTTTCCGTGTGTGTGTGTGTGTGCGTGTGTGTGTGTGTGTGTGTGTGTGTGTGTGTGTGTGTGTGTGTGTGTGTGTGTGTGTGTGTGTGTGTGTGTGTGTGTGTGTGTGTGTGTGGTGTTGTCTCTCTCTCTCCTCTCTCTCTCTCTCTCTCTCTCTCTCTCTCTCTCTCTCTCTCTCTCTCTCTCTCTGTTCCTTTTCGTTGTTTTCTTTACAGGAGAAGCTGTCTCTCTGAAAAAGAGGGGAGATGAATCATCCCTGATCTGTCCTGTGTCCTTCATGTATCAGTGTCCTCGGTTCTAAGTGACTTCTTGGGGGACGCCACCATTGAGAAAGTTGAGCCTTGAAGGGGTTCTCCTGTTACACAGTTTTCGAGATTATATTGTCCTACTTTTAAATTAATGTTTATATCCGTATAAAAATAGCTGGAGCCGGCAACTTTCACGTAAGTATCATTTTTCCTCGGAGTAGTTTTGTCACACAAAAAACAATAAAATGAGAGAGCGTCACTGACGTTTTGCAAGGCAAATGGAGGACTACCATAGTGCAAAAAGGCTTCCTGACGAAAACATCACATCTGCGTGTTAAATGCGTGTAGGTCGAAAAACATGCAAACACATACATTTTTTAAATGGAAAAAAGGGGGAGCAACTATAATTTCAAGTCACTCAAACATTTCTCTGTCATCAGATAAACAATGAGCATGATTTTCTACTCACTGTCTGCTGTGTGTACGTAAACCAAACGCCCCACAGAAGCAGACACGTCAAACGCACACGACGATGAGACTTGACATACAAATTGGGTTGGTAGCTTCTGGGTCTATAGACTTTGGCTTTTACAGCAACTAA
>JACVVK020000287.1:770000-787500 GCA_018292915.2 Batillaria attramentaria
GTGGTTAGCACTTCGGACTGTGGACCGGGAGACCCAGCCGAGGCAAGCGGGATTTTACCTACCTAGGTCGGCTCCTACCAAGAGCGGGTGTGCTATGGGCCGAATGGGGAGGCTGTTGCCACACAGCCGAGATTCACCCACTTCACGGGTGCGACTTTGGGGGTGCCTCCCTTGGTATGACACGTCTTATGATGTGGATGATTACACGACCGGCACCACAGGTGCCGTAGTTCCCGGGCCTGGTTAATGTCGGGATATTTATGATAGGAAGCGTGGAATGCGGCCCTGTCCTGCAGTCCCAAACCACACGGACTTTCATAGCATTATCTTACCATCATCGTCATCTCCATCATCATGCATAATAAAAATTGCCACAACTTCCAAGCCCTCCGTGGATTCCACCCATTACCAGGGAGGAACACCACTGGAGCCGGCAAAGAGTTGTGGCAGCCAAAAAAAAAAAAAATTCACAAACTTCTCCATCTTGATTCCAAGACGTTGCTTCACCGGCCTAAGGACCCAAACGTTGCTTCCCAATACAATATACAATTCAATATCCGCTGATGATGGCGCGGTCGGTGGTCTAATGGTTAAGAGACTTGTCACCAATGCGAGAGGTCAGGGTTCGAGTCCCACTCGTGGCAAAGAATTTTTCCTTCTCGTATGTGACACCGTTTATTCGGGCCGATCGTCGAGGGTTCTTTCCGGGTACTCCGGCTTCCTCCACCTCTGCTTTGGAATTGTTCAGCCCACCAAATTTGAAAAATAAATGCAATTCTAAATTCCGAAATTGAAATAGCTGAGCTGACCCTTCGAACCACGTGATTGTAATGTGTTTATGTCCAGTTTGTGAGAGAATGCGTGTGATTCACGTGAACGTGCGTGCTGGGTTCAGTTCGCGGCGCTTTGAGCCGATTCACGAAACTGGGTAAAGCGCCTATACAATACTATACAATATTATTATTCTTATCATTATGAATATAAAGGACTGTAGATTCATCTTACCCTTAGACCCTCCTGATTCCACACGTGACCTATCAAATTGCCACAATGCCCGCTACTCACACACACACACACACACACACACACACACACACACAAACATTTAATTACTAGCATGCTTACAACATTCGGGACTCAACACACACACGTTTTCTTATCGTTTCAGACGTTTGAAATGCAGGAAGATACAACAGTAGTGAACATGCTCAGTATGTCGAGACCTAGCGCGGAAGATTTGTACAAAAAGGAGATATCCTGTACCGCCATCAGTCCGACCCCGAATGACACTCTCGAAGAAATGTGGAGGCCTTCAATACTGGGTGCTCTCTCTCTCTCTCTCTCTCTCTCTCTCTCTCGTCTTTTTATTTTGTTGTTGTTGTAGCAACGGCTGACTGAAATTAATCAGTGTTTGGTGAAATCACTTCCGTTGGAAAATAAAGTTCTCTCTCTCTCTCTCTCTCTCTCTTCGATCTCTCTCTCTCTCTCTCTCTCTCTCTCTCTCTCGTCTTTTTATTTTGTTGTTGTAGCAACGGCTGATTGAAAATTAATCAGTGTTTTGGTGAAATCACTTCCTCTCTCTCTCTCTCTCTCTCTCTCTCTCTCTCTCTCTCTCTCTCTCTCTCTCTCTCTCTCTCTCTCTCTCTGCCCTTGATTTTGAATAAATATGACAACAATGAGGCGACAGGTCCGATTCATGAGGTTCTGAGACTTTGGTATTGAATGGGTTAATGCCAGTGGGATGTTAGGTCAGGATAGGCCGAAGCATACGTACCTGTCGTTAAATATTATTCAGTTTCATACATATATGTCTATAGAAGTCATGGCAAGCCAAAATGGTAAGCGAGCTCCGAAGAATGCCTTATTTCGTCAATATTAGAGATGATCGCAGGGCTGTAAGAGCGGTTACAGTCGTAGGAGCATTCACAATATTTTGCTGTAGTTTCAGTTTCGGCCAGCGTAAACACCGACAAAAGCCTTTGCGCTAGGAAAGGACTGACCGTGGTATAATCAGTGACAAATCTTTTGTCTTTCAGGACGTACAAACTCCTTTGAGTGTAATATTCTGCATTTCTAGTGCCACCAGAACAGCCCACCGTGACCGGACCGACGCTCATGATCGCTACAGGCAATATCTCGGCTGTGTGTACAGCTGTAGGGGCACTAGGGCCGCAGCCTGAAATCACGTGGCAGGACGGCCACGGAACGACAATTGCCGACAACTGGACCGTTCGCGAGGCTTACGACAGCCGTATTCCGTTCTGGAACGCGACCATCGACCTTAACGTTCCTTATAACGGCACGCTTGACTTCATGGAGTTTACGTGCACCGTTCGGCAAAATGGCACTGATACGGAGATTTCTGTCCTTTACAACGTTTCGCTTCTGGGTGAGGAACTCTGGGATTTACCTCCGATAAGGAGTTCGTAGTGTGTGTGTGTGTGTGTGTGTGTGTGTGTGTGTGTGTGTGTGTGTGTGTGTGGTGTGAGGGATGTCGTTTGGGGTCGGATCTCGGCTAAAAGCCGATTTCTATTTTTTTTTTTTTTAAAGCCGATAATGTGTCTGGCATGTCGGCTGGCCCAGCTGAAGTTTTCACGAGTGAATCGGCTCGATTATGTCCGTTTCTGCGAGATTCCTGTGCTGGCTGGACTAATTTCCAAGAAAACGCAACTTTCGGTTTCAAGTGATTTCCACGAGAACGCAACTTTTACTCTAAAGACTTGTTTTATTGCGAGGACATGTATCTACAGACTGAACATCTTCATTCTTTAATTCATGGAGGTGGAGGGAGCACGTAACATTAGGGAATCTAGTCAAAAACTTGTGAAACTGCTTCGGCAGAGAGAGCCGAAACTTTCTGTAAAAAGCCGAAACTTTCATGGTTGTTTCGGCCAATTCGCCGAAGAAAAAAAATCCTGGCAACATCACTGTGTGTGTGTGTGTGTGTGTGAGTGTGTGAGAGAGAGAGAGAGAGAGAGAGAGAGAGAGTCACACAGACAAACAGACAGCTAGACAGACAGGACAGAGTCTGCTTCGTGCACTGTTTCTCTCTTCACATTGTTTTTAATGATAACACCAGGGAAGAGTAATACTTGTACATAACATAATCCCAAAATATCGCGAATCAATTATTTGCCAGTTGTGTGGAAACGCAACATATTCTAACCTACGCATTCCCCTTCCCCCCCCCCCCCCCCCTTTTTTTTTTTTTCTTCCTTGTCTCATAAGTTTGTCGTTTGTTATTGTGCTTTCTTTATGTCTTCAGTCATATTTCTTATGTTTATTTCTTAATAAGCTCGTGACAGCCCTCTTCAAGGCACCCCTTATTTGGGCAAGCAAGTATCGCAACGGCGCAGAAGAATTCGGAGGGGAGGTAACTCTTAAATTTCCATTCCGGAAGTACATCTAAACTGAAATTTTGCACGACAATCGCAGTTTGCGATGCGCACCTGAGTTCCCACGTGAACAAAAACTAGAATATTCAGTCCAGCGTTATTTATTAATTGAGCAAAACACCGTGAATTTGAAAAAGAAAGTGCCACTTTTTGAAGAGGGGTGATTTTTAGATCTGGTTGGAAAGTATACCGAAAATACCAGGAAGCCATCAGAACTCAGAGCATTTCTTTTCCTTCCTTGCGTGTAGGACTTTTTTTAAAATCCCACACGGCGTGTTCTATTGATCAAAAATGATGATTGGCTATTGTGCGTGCGCCACTGTAAAAAAAAAATATAATTATTTTCCACGGCGACTGTCCTTCGCGTGACGTCGAAGATCGTCTCTATTAAACTGGAAAGTAGTGAATCAGTGGATAGCAAATCACTGTCATTAGCGTGGGCTGAAGAAAGAAAACAAAACTGAAAAAGAGGAAGCTACTGTTTAATTGTAAAAAGTGCTTGGAAGATGGCCTTCTAGCTGACACGCGCTGTCAGTTTACAAAAAGCAAATAAAACTGAGATGTCCCGGCTTGTATTTGCTGTGTAGATTGCGAACTGACGTCACTTCCTTTTTCGCGGAACACGCGATATGTGTTTCCTCCCGTTTCTGAGTTCTGTTCTCTTCATTTATAATTTTGGCTAAATCTGTTTTAACGCTATTTTTTATGAGTTGACTGTGTCATTGTAATTTGGACTGTGTCGACAGAAGCGTGTGGCTGTAATTCCGTAGATTATTTGAAATATTTAGTTTCATGTGTTTCCACCATGACGAGGTCTGCATCAGTAAAGTAATGTTACACTCATACCACTGGTCATGAATCGCTGGCAGTGACGCTCATTTGGTATAGTTCGCCCGTTAGGGGGTGCATATGTATCCCAGTCAATTCCATCGGTATTTCACATAAAGTAAATTCGTAGAACGATTAAGTCAGCGGCCGCCACGTGACTTCCCCGCGCCAGACCCCGGAGTACATTTGAACCCCCTCACGCGTTGCGGGGATACAGTCGCCCCTCGTTAGTGGACGACTGTTTATGCCGAAATATCGACGGAAGTGACTGGTATATATTTGCACCCTCTAACGTGCGAACTGTACCAACTGAGCGTAAGTGACCAGCCAGTGACCAAACATATTTCTTTGTGTTTGCTTGGTTTGGTTCGTTTTGGATTTATTTTGGGTTTTGTTTTGTGTTTTAGTTTGTTTGTTGTTGTTTTTTTTTTGTGTTTGTTTTGTTTTTGTTGTGTTTTTTTGTGGGTTTTTTTTTTTTTTTTTTTGGGGGGGGGGGGGTTGGTTTTTTTGGTGTGTGTTTTTTTGGGTTTTTTTTTTTTTTTTTTTGGGGGGGGTGTTTTGGTTTGTTGTTGTTGTTGTTGTTGTTTTGTTGTTTTTTAACTTGTCGGTGGCATTTGTCTTGTCTTGTCTTGTCTTGTCTTAAACCTCATTAAAGACGCGTCTTTGCCGACAGTACTAGAGCTGGAGATAGACGAGCCTGACAGAATAGTGGCCGGACAAGACGTCAACGTCACATGTCGGCTGAAGCTGGTGTCTTCCTATTTGGAGGACTTCAGCGTGGACTGGGACATCCGGTCACTCCCTCGAAGCAAGGTGCAGGTATGCACGGGCCTCCCCAGACAGACCGATTTTAGCCAATCAGAAAATACGTAACACTTCACTGCCATTCAAAGGTTCCAGGGGTCCGATGCATATAGAGAAACTATGACGTAAGTCCGAGGCTAGCTTGACGAGAAGCTGACACTAAGAGATTAGTACGATATGCATAAACGGAGACTAAGGCGTGTGCGACTATTCCAGGGACTAAACGGTAAAACATGCTAATGATCGTCCCGAAGTAGTAAGCCTGAGACTAGAGCTAGGCATCAGACTAGTCTACTCTCTTTTCATGCGGGTGGGTGGGTGTTTGGGGGTTTAACGTCCTCTTCCACCACATACGGGTGATATCAAAGACGGGGCAACGATGAAAAAGCCAGCACAAATATTTGGCCCCAGCCGGGATACGAACTCACGACCCGAGCATTAGAAGTCCAACGCTCTACCATTCGGCCAACCCGGCTTCCCATTCTCTCTTTCTTTTCATGCATCTGACCCCTTAAGCTTTCACGTGGCAATGAATAAACCAGACGCTCATTACATTTTTGTGTTAAAGAGGCTAAAGATGCCATTTTTATGCTCACAGATCGTTCTGAGATGTTTTCGAGATATCTACCAGCACACCAATTAGACACCTGGACAGTGACAGCGTCTTTAATGCTGGCACTGAGCCAACAGAAGCGTAATCGATGACGCATCGACCACACTGAGCGGTCCAGGAGTGCACCAACAGAATCTGAGTTTTCGACCGCTCGCGCGCGCAAAGTGTGAACGGCATTATATCGCATCAGTAGGTGTACTGATCATCAAGATGAGTGTTTCGAGCAAGCATGCGTACTCATGAGCGAAACTGTTCGAAAACATAAGTTGGCTTAGCAAAGATGGAATTAGCCCGTTTATAGTTTGATTATAGTTTGTTGTATGTGCACGTTGGCCCCCAACATGCGTCAGACAGGTAAGTACCAATCCAACTACCGCTTACAGGGGAAGGAAGCGGCATCGGTTGTGGGCCCTGTCAACACTGGGGGCTCATGGAAAGGCCCATTGTCATTTTATGTGACACACGTTTCGAAGGAAAATATCCCCTGGGTTTAGGCAGTGACACCACAGCCGTCACGAGTAACCGACTGTCGAAGAAGTATTTTATTCCAAGAACGGTTTGATTCTTTGATCATTAATATGTATTTCACTGTGGTATAGGACTTCACGTAAACAGCTCCTCTGGGAACAGATCAAGCTCTCTGCGTTATTGACTGGGCGAAAATAGAAAAAAGACAAGAAAGAGGGTGCCAATTTCACGCCAGTCACCTTCAAAAACGAACTGCAGACAACATACTTGAATTTTCAAGACTAGAGTTGTTTTTCGGGTTTTCCTGTGGGAATCGGCGGACGGGCTTTGATGCAGATCGAAAGCACCTTCCTAAATCCCGGCGAGGCTCTTTCGAACTCTATTAGTCCACTACCGGTGTCGTATTTTCCGGTAAACGACTCGACAAAATCAGCTTCGGTCGAAATGTCTCGTCTGCAAATACTAGCACTTCTGGGAAATAAAAGAATGAAAGAGAGAAAGAAATGACTGAATAAATACATTCCAGCAAGTTCATCAGAACAAAAAAAAAATCCTAACCTTATACGACTGGCACCCACACCCCCGCTAGCCACACTCCCTCCCCTCCCACCACCTCGCAACTCTCCTCCCTAACCTTAGCCGCGAAACAGTCTTTGTTGCTTGCGCGGCGTTAAGCCCTAACTAACTAACTAACTAACTAACTTACTAACCCCTCCCCAACCACACCCCACGACGAACTCATTCCCACATTCGCTTTTTGGGCAGAAATGTAGTGTAATGTGTGCAAGCAAGAGCACTAATTCAACAAATCATTTCCAACGGAGCGTCAGTCAAATTCTCGTTCCAGAACTGAATGCACTTAAAGAGTCCAACTCTTTATCTCGGGCATAACGAAGTGGTTATTGTCGCACTGCAACTAGTCTGCAAGCAGTGTCAATGAAGTGCCTCCATCTGACTGCTTTACACATTTAGATGCGTGAATCGACGAGAGGAGAGGAGCTGGTCAACGAGCTGACTATCAGACACATGGCTGTGGAGGATTTGTACGAGAAGACGATTGTGTGTGAAGCCACTGGACCAGCCGACAGTGATTCTGTCCGGGCAGAATGGAAACCTACGGGGATACTCGGTGAGTATGAACTCTCTCTCTCTCTCTCTCTCTCTCCTTTTGTATGTCGTGTCTGCAGTGTGAGCGGACGTAGATAGATAGATTGTGTGTGTGTGTGTGTGTGTGTGTGTGTGTGTGTGTGTGTGTGTGTGTGTGTGTGTGTGTGTGTGTGTGTGTGTAGCATTAGCAACGGCAAGAATGAAAACTGGACCACTGGACCAATGTCAAATAACGTTTCATTTCAGAAAGTTTCATTTCATTTCAAAGATTCTCCTTTGATTAATTAGATAATAGTAGTCTTTAGCAACGGCAGGTATGAAAAACTGACTGACGTCAACTGCCTCTACCGATGGCAAATAAAGTTTCATTCTCTCTCTCTCTCTCTCTCTCTCTCTCTCTCTCTCTCTCTCTCTCTCTCTCTCTCTCTCTCTCTCCTTGTCTTAATTTGCATTGCTTTATTTTACTGCTTTTTACTTTTGTAGCGTGTTTGTTGTTTTAGCAACGACAAGTAAAAAAATAACCACAGTATAATAATAATAATGAGTATTGTATAGGCGCTTTACCCAATTTCATGAATCGGCTCAAAGCGCCGCGAACTGAACCCAACACGCACGCTCACGTGAATCACACGCATTCTCTCACACACACTGGACGTAAACACATTACAATCACGTGGTGCGAAGGGTCAGCTCAGCTATTTAAATTTCGGAATTTAGAATTGCATTTATGTTTTAAATTTGGTGAGCTGAACAATTCCAAAGCGGCAGAGGGGGAGGAAGCCGGAGTACCCGGAGAGAACCCCCGACGATCGGCCCGAATGAACGGTGCCACATGCGAGAAGGAAAAATTCTTTGCACCGAGTGGGACTCGAACCCCCTGACCTCTCGCATTGGTGACAAGTCTCTTAACCACTAGACCACCGGACCACCGACAGTATCAAGATTTATGGAAGAATAGAGGAAATTGTTATTTTGAACGAGAAGTGCGGTCGTCAGTTACAAATGTTGCCTTCATCAGGCTCCATTTTCAAGCAGCTCATCTGCCAGTGCTCTGACAGGCTAGTTATCATGTCCATCGTTCTCGTGTTTGTAATTGTGTCCATGAGTAACTGAGTGTATACACATGTGAATTAAGGTATCATTAGTTTATGTCTGTACCCACTGTCTGTATGTATGTATTTGTGTATGCATGTATGTGTGTAAAGTGGCGTTATTTATTATTGATGTTGTGCCCCATCTGGAGGTAGGGCGCCAAATAAATCCACATTACCATTATCATTATTACAGCAGTGATCACCTCCATGTCAACAAATACAGATAGTTGGAGGCCTTAGTGATATCTTACGTTGTTTGTGTCATTCGGATGTAAATGGCCTTAACGTCATGGATTGGATAGACACCTAGGCCCTTTTAGAATATGATGGTAGAGGTTTTGATCACGGTTTTCACTATTTACAGTTGAGTCACTGGCCAGTCGGCTCTTTGCCTAGATCTCTGAATTTTGTGACACACATTATTATCTTCTGTATTTAGTAAACAGCTTATCATGAATAAAAGTCTAATCAGGCATAACATTTTTAATGGTAATACCCCAGACTATCTACACAGACTACATGTATGCTCTCAGCCCACGACAAGAGTCTTATACTGTCTGCCTCTTCCTAGAACTGACCTGCTCAAAACTAGTTTGTCATTCTCTGGGATGCAGTTGTGGAACTCCCTGACACCTAGCCTTAAATCCATTTCAAGTAGCGGGAAGTTTAGCAAAGCAGTGCCCTCCTATCTGATGAAATCCTACTCGCTTTCGTCTTTACGACTTAGGCTATGCACAGTTTGTGCACGGAAATTCATAATGATGTACTCGTCCTTCTTTTACGCGAGCAGTATTCAGTAACGCCTTACTGATGCTGGATTCTTGCACATCTTCAAATTCAATTCAATTCAATTCAATATAACTTTATTGTCTGTCGATGGCAGAAAATTTTCTTCTGGCTCACACCACACACACACACACACACACACACACACACAACACACACACACACACACACACACCACACACACACACACACACATTAATTTATCTAGACATATAAATCCATACATATTAAACACAGATCCTAAAGTAATGTGTGATGTCCAAGTCTAATACTATGCAACTAAACTAAGAAATCTAAACTAAAAGATGGCAAGGGCATAGCGGACATGACACAGCTGAGGAGCAAGCACAGTTATGAAAATCTCAACAAATAAAAATCTATACATTCTTTCAATGTTTTGTTGCCCTTGCTTGTTTTGTATTCATCTCCTTGATTTGCTTCATATATTCGGGTTTAATGTAGTTTTAACACTTAGTTGAATAGTCTTTGGTAGTGTCAGCAGGACTGTGCAAGAGAGGCCTTCCAGTTCCTAACACCTCTATCCTGAAATAAAGGTTTCGTCATCATGATCATCATCTGTATCAGTCCTGTGTCAATCATTTTCCAGCGGCGCCTCCCGAACCTGTCGTGAAAGGACCGAGTTTTGCGGTCATCTACACCCCCGCGATAGCCACCTGCACGTCAACTGGAGCCTTGGGTCCGCAGCCAGATGTAGTGTGGCGTACCGGGGCTGGCGAAAACGTGACGGGCGAGGTCACGGCAGAAACCATGGAGAACGCCGGGGTCCACGGAATACCTTTCTGGAACGTCACGGCAGTCCTCGACTATCTTTTTGAGGGGAGTGAGGACGTCGTCGAATTTACGTGTACAGTTACGCACAATGCGACCAACACGAGCATAACTACGTCGCACGCCGTTTCTTTAATGGGTAAGCCAGGAAATGTGTAGGTCATGGTAGGAAGAGATACATGTACTAGAAAGGAGGTTGGCTCAGCCTTCTCTCTCTCTCTCTCTTCTCTCTCTCTCTCTCTCTCTCTCTGTGTGTGTGTGTGTGTGTGTGTGTGTGTGTGTGTGTGTGTGTGTGTGTGTGTGTGTGTGTGTGTGAACCTCAAGATGTCTACCGTCATCTGCCAAAACTGCCTAAGCCACATGTATTAGATACGTACTTCGGCCCTTTTTGCAGAGGACAGTAAATGTGGTGCAGCTGTATCTTGATAAGATGTGTCCTAAATATACACTCATTTAACTGATTGTATTCAGTGCCGTCACACATCATCATTATGTCATCCATTATTATTTGTTTGAAAAAAAAAATCACATTTTTTATGAATCATTGGTGCCATTTTCTTTTTGCTTGGTTCCATTGACATCATATTTGCACACTTTATTTACGGAGTACGCTATGCTTTTCTATTGTCTATTTTCTGTGTCTTTTGTAGTTTTATGATTGTTGTTACGTGTGAGTTGCTTGTTTTGATTGTTGGACGTATTGGGCTTGAAACAAATCGGGATGAAATACTGTAAACCAAAATCTTAGCATCCTTCCACCCTCTGTAACCCTGCCATCCCATTCTCCCTCCCCCAAAAGAAAAAAAATCCCCATTGACCTTTTCATTTCAACTCTGGTTTGCCCCGGAGAAATGTAAACGACAAAAAACAAAATTTTGTAATTTTCTGAAGGAAAAAAAACCAACACACAAAACAAAATTGCCGGTCATTTTTTTTTTTTTAAAGAAAATGACAGTTTCACAGCTGCTTGTCAGAAAGGTTTACAGTAACACATCTCGTTCTGTTTCAGGCCTAAATGGGCGGGAGTTACGCAACAGACACGACTCTCGGTTCCTGGTGGACTTCACAGGTTATCACTTTCAGCACTTTTTTTCAGCTTTTTTTTTTCTTTAGTTAGTTAAATGGGCGGGAGTTTCGCAACAAAACGACTCTCCGTTCCTGATGGTCTTCACAGTTTACCACTTTCAGCACTTTTTTCCAGCGGTTTCTGTTAATTAGTTAGTTGATTAGTTAGTTGTGTACTGACTTGGTTGGTTGTGTAATTAGTTATTCACTTAGTTATGTACTTAGTTAGTTATGTACGTAGTTAGTTATGTGCTTAGCTATGTACTTATTTAGTTATGTACTTAGTTATGTACTTAGTTATGTACTTTGTTAGTTATGTGCTTAGGTACGTGGTTATATACTTAGTTATGTGTTTAGTTATATACTTAGTTATGTACGTACTTAGTTATGTACTTAGTCATGTACTTAGTTAATTACGTACTGAGCTATGCATTTACTTGATGCGTTAGTTAGTTCGTTCGTTCGTTCGTTCGTTCGTTCGTTAGTTAGTTAGTTAGTTAGTTAGTTAGTTAGTTAGTTAGTTAGTTAGTTAGTTAGTTAGTTAGTTAGTGAGCGATTCAAGAAATTGGATAAAGCGCCTACACAATACTCAGTTAGTATCATTATCATTGTTATTATATCTGCTTCACTGTCCGGCGTTGAACCGAGGAAAGTCAAGACGTTTCCGAAACACAGAGCCTGGGAACCTGGTCTGACCGGGATGTCTCGTCTCCTCTCGTTGCAGATGTTGTCCAGAACAAAGGACTGAGGAGGTCGGCTTTAGCCACGCTGGACTACAAGCTCCCAGAACTGGACACGGGCGAACTGCACAGTGACAAGCTGTCGTCGCGCTGGGCCTTCCACAGTGGGCGCATTCAGTTCTTCGACCCCTCGTACTACTGGGCTTTCAAGGTCTACGCCGCGTGCGTCGGGTCCATCCTGCTGTTCGTGATGGTGATGTTCGGGGCGTTCACCTACCTTCGCCGGGTGAACGAGCATTGCTACTGCTGCTGATTGGACCAAGGACAGGCTAGCACGTCACCTGACTAAAAGACGTTGTGTTCTGAGACTTACGCGAGTAACAAATACAGTTTTTTCAGAGACATTCAGGTGATGGCTTGGGTTCTGGATCACAAACCCGTCGGTACAACCTGAGACCTATGGTGTGATTGTTACGTCGCTAACTGCAGACTGTCGCTAACTGCAGAAAGTTTTAGGCGCATGTGGGAAATAAGGAGCACTCCCCGCACTCATCTCGTTATACACATTTCGGCGGGACCGCTGTCGTCTGCTGCAATGCCTTTCCCCCCTTTGCCCCAGCGATCTTACATACCCTTTTATTATACTGAACAAGGCTTTTGTGGGATTAGCAGCTGCAGCAACGCTGCACAAACGAAGAGCACATGATACGCAAACTTGCACGCCATTCTTGCAAATCACGCGCCTGTACCTCGCGCGCACTCGAGGTCAAGGTCAGCACCGCATTAGTTCGGGAGTTCTCATTAAATTATCACGGAACGCAAATTATTAAACTACGTTATGTTTGCTGCTTTTATTGATCAACAAATCCTTAGGTGGAGGCGTGTTAACATTATCACTGTGATTTATTTACCAGATTAGTGATGTATCTCAGTTATCATCAGTTTCTGGGATCTGTCTGCAGTTAGCGACAGTCTGCAGTTAGCGACGTCACAAAAAAACAAAAAAACACCAACAACACTACACTCGTCTTGGACTTTGCACCAGTCTCTTGCTTGTTACTTCGGGACTATATTTAGCAGTGGGCATAGAGAAAATGTACTGTATGTCTCTAAAAAGAAAGGAGGAAAAGGTCGATAGCATTCCTGTTAAAGAGGATGAAGATTCAGGAACTGCACAGTCCGCATCACTGCGGCATCTCCCAATTTATGACAGACAAACCATGGACAGTATAGACTCCACTCATAAGAAGTACGTGTGTCGTCTTGCTCCAGATACGGTGCTCGGCGACAGTGACTATTTCATGGTCAGCCTTGGCCGGCGCGCGGGGCATTGTCGGAAGGAGAGGAAACCTAGCTATTGTATCGCACGACAGGCACCGTAAAAGAACCGCAAGCGGTGTAGATTCTCTGCATTTTGTATTTTCTTGTAGATTTGCTAGTTCCTATACGGGTTTGTACTTGAATATTGAAACACTGGAAACGTGGGTAAAGGCCGTTTTGGCTCCAATATTGATGCCTCTCTTGCAGCCGAGCCTTTTTGTTTCTTTGTTTCTTCTTCTTCTTCTTCTTCTTCTTCTTCTTTTTTTGACATTTTTGGCTCCCTTGTGTAACAATGGGAGTCTATGTATTAACCCTCCGTCGTCTGTCTGTCTGTCTGTCTGTGTGTGTGTGTGTGTGTGTGTGTGTGTGTGTGTGTGTGTGTGTGTGTGTGTCCAGAAAACTTTAACGTTGTCATTTTCTCAGAATCTACAAACAGTAGAGGCACCAAACTTGGCATGCTGATAGACTAGCACAAGACCTTTCAAAACATATCATTTTGAATGACCTTGACGCAAGGTCAAGGTCACTAAAGCTCTCTGTTTGAAAATTTTACATTGGCATTTTCTCGTAATCTACAAATGCCAGAGGTTTTAAACTTTGCATGATGATAGACATTGATAAGAACTTTACAGATATACATGTAGTCAGTGACCTTCTGTCAAGGTCAAGGCCGTACAAGATGGTTTTGTGAAACCTTAACATTGGCATTTTCTCAGAAACAATGAACAGCAGAGGTGCCAAACCTGGCATGCTGATAGACAGTGATAAGACCTATGCACACATACCATCTTAAATGACCTTGACTGAAGGTCAAGGTCATTGAAACAGTGTTCGGAAATTTTACATTTGCATTTTATCAGTATCTAGAAGAATCAGAAGCATCAAACTATGTGCGATGATTGACATTGGCAGCACCTTTACAGACATACCTGTGTTCAGTGACTTTTAGTCAAGGTCAAGGTCATGCAAGCGTTTTTGTTTTTTTTTGAAAACTTTAACCTTGGCATTTTCTTCAAAACAACAAACAGTAGAGGCACCAAATGAGGCATGATGATAGACAGCAATGAGACCTACCTTTCTGAATGACCTTGACTGAAGGTCAAGGTCATTAAAGCTGTCTGTTGTGAATTTTAACATTACTGTTTTCGGAGGAACTACAAATGCTAGAGGCATCAAACTTGGCATGATGATAGACATTGATGAGATCTCTTTTGAATGACTTTGACCAAAGGTCAAGGCTGTACAAACTGTTTTCGGGAAAATTGTAATATTGCCAGGAACTCAGAGCGCCAGACACATCATTTAGCATGATACTGGATAGTGATAAGAGCTCTACAAACATACTTTTGTGAATGACCTTGACCTGTGTCACAAGGGAGCCATGGAGGCTTCTGCCTCTCTAGTTACACATGACATCAACGAAAACAGACATTAACAATGTACAGCGAGAACGCAGTTGGTATATATGCAGATGGTATAGAACGTATGACACACAGGTTGAAGATAGCTACAGACTACTTCTTGCAACCGAACATCATTGATGACAAGACCCGCGCACTGGACCCGCACATTCTCCTCTCCACAGTAATGCTTTGCGCGCCGTCCTTAGTTTTGCTTTTGTATTTTCCCCATGACGCCAAGCTGATTGCGTTATTCTACGTGATGAGCGCCTTCTACATGGATTGTGTAGGGTTGATTATTTTTGAAAATTTATAAATTAGGCCGATCAGTTTTTACTGTGTGTGTGACAAAGTGAATCTATGTAAGAACCCTCCGTCGTTTGACTGTCGTCTGTCTGCCAGTGACAAACGGTAACGTCGGCAGTTTGTCGGGAACTACAATACCGGAAGCCATGGACCGGGAGACCCGGGTTCTAGTCCCAGCCGAGGCAAGCGGGATTTTTCCTACCTAGGTCGGCTCCTACCCAGCCCAGAGCGGGTGTGCTATGGACCCAATGGGAAGGCTGTTGCCACACAGCCGAGTTTCACCCACTTCACGGGTGCGACTTTGGGGGTGCTTCCCTTGGTATGACACGTCTTGTGATGTGGATGATTACACGGCCGGCACCGCAGGTGCCGTAGTTCCCGGGCCTGGTTAATGCCGGGATATTTATGACAGGAAGCGTGGAATGCGGCCCTGTCCCGCAGTCCCAAACCACACGGACTTCCATAGCATCATCTTACCATCATCCTCATCTCCATCATCATGCATAATAAAAATTGTCCCAGCTTCCGAGCCCTCCGTGGATTCTACCCATTACCTGGGAGGAACACCACTGGAGCTGGAAAAGAGTTGGGGCAGAAAAAAAAAAACACACAAAAACAGCCAATACCAGAAGCACCAAATATGGCTTGATGACAGACAATGATGAGACCTTTTCAGACAAACCTTTTCGACTGACCTTGACTGAATCAAATCTTAAACTCTACATTTATGCAGAATGATGGGAGACAGCTGGGAGTAATCGGAATTATTTCCCTTTTAAGGACATTTCCATTTTGAAATTGTATTTTACGTGAGCCATAAAGGCTTTGCCGTTCTGGTGTAATTTGTTTTCGGCCGATCATTTAATTTTTAGGATTTGCATCGGGCTGATCATTGTGGATTGTATCGAGCTACATATGTTTGTGGATTGTATAGGGCTAATCAGTTGAGGATTGTATAAGTCTGAACTTTCATAATGAACTACGATTTTATTTATTATGTTATCGAAACGTTTCATGAAGTTTTATTAGATTCTGTTCACAGTTTTATGGAATCATAAACTTCCAAAATGTTTTCCAGTTACTGGAGTTAGAGTGAATCGTGTTATTTTTCCTGTGTCGTCGGTGTTGATAAAACAGTTACAGAAGTATAAACGCAGATTATTCTTAATTTATTAGTACGGCACATTCACAGGACGAAACCAGGGCCCGTATGTAAAAGTCGAGGTTAATTTAACCCACGGCTACGGGCCTAACCCAGACTAGGACAAAAGAATCACAAAAGCAAAATTAAATATAAAAAAGGAAGCGAAGGAAGGAAGAAAAAATCATTCTATAACAGCTTGGGCACCTTGCTGGAATAAGCCCACTTCTTGATTTAAAACAAAAAACAACAGAAAATTTAACCCTAGAGCTAGTTTAGTTCGAGGTTAGACTCTAACCCACGGCTAAAAGCCCTAACCTCGACTATTCCATACGGGCCCAGAAAACAAAATACTGTGTGTAACAACTGCACTGAGATATTCCAGAAATTGGGTTGGACCGTTTGCATTCTTTCGCGCACCCCAGAAAACGAATCAAAATCAAATCAAATACATCTTTATTATCCCAAGCGGGAAATTGTGGTGTGGGGGACATAGGAAACAAGTCGATAATGCACATCAAATGAAGAAACACATAAAACGATGCGCAATACACACTACAATTAAGATAAAGATTTCTACTGATTAAATATCACATAAAATAATCTTAGTACGCATACAAGGTTTCACATCATGGAGGAGATCAAACAGTGAGCACTGCTCAGCGATCGAGACAGGTCACCCTTCCCGAAGCTCTGTTAATTACGGCTAATTAACTACGGTTTGGCGTGGATCAAGACCCACCATGTGAAACGACAGTCCTGTCTCAACCTTGTGCCGAAAAATGGACTGATTTTATGCGACATTGTAGGGGAAATCGGCGTTTCATCTTTGTGTCTGACTGCAATGCAACAAACGGTCAGTAGGGCAACATGCCCCGTTCAGGCTCATTGAAGCGGCCAGTCGTCTGGCTCCAGTCAAGACTTTAACATAAAATTATCTTAGTAAACAAAAGAAGGCGCACAAGGTAGCACCTCAAGAAGGAGATCAAACACAGTTCAATGAGGAGGAGGAGGTGGAGGACTTGATACAGCCCACGGCTCCACCCTGACAACTGACTGCTCACAGCCTTCAGAAAAAGGTCTTAAAAGAAAGACAGAGAGAGAGAGAGAAAAAAACACGAACACCGCTCAGCACATGATAGGGTACTACTCTGTCTTCAGGAGTTTCTGCACAACCACAAATACACAAAGAACAATGCTCAAAAGTGCATCGTTGGCAAAGTACAATGTCTGGGAACGCCAGACTAGTGCTGATGTTCCGTCAAGCTAGATGGCCATTTCTTGAGTGATCGCTCACAGAAGGATAGCTGGCGGCATCAGCGCTGTCGGCAAAGCTCCAGTGAGTGGACGGTAATGCAGTCCCACACTTTGACTCACGCGTGTAATACATGCTTTTGCCGTTCTGTTTTTGTTTGCCCTGGTATGTGTATAATTATAACAAGGACTCTATATCTGCTGAGCAGCGGGTGTAGAGTGCTTGATTTACATTGTCAATCCAAGCCATAGCCAGCTGCGTGTGTGTGTGTGTGTGTGTGTGTGTGTGTGTGTGTGTGTGTGTGTGTGTGTGTGTGTGTGTGTGTGTGTGTGTGTGTGTGTGTGTGTGTGTGTGTGTGTGTAAAAGGAAATCGTCATGTTTAATCGCAGTCGACTGCAAGATTAGACAAGAGATAACCCAATAGCCTCCACGTTCTGTCTAGCTTGTCT
>JACVVK020000287.1:792500-845000 GCA_018292915.2 Batillaria attramentaria
GTGTAAAGTTCATCTTTGTTTTGCTTTAAAAAATAATTGTTTCCAGCTATATATGTATATATGGCTGCTGTATACATATCTTTGTTCAGGGGACCATGCGATGTGGCTGAAAGGGAAATCAGAAAAGAGAAAGAGGACCCTGTGCCTTCTAAATAAAAAAAATACGCGTATCATAATTATTTTTAAAAAGTATTAATTACATCTCCGAAAATCTCGTATCTATTAATATTAAATACCAGACCAGCAAAGAGGACTCTCTCTCTCTCTCTCTCTCTCTCTCTCTCTCTCTCTCTCTCTCTCACACACACACACACACACACACACACACACACACACACACACACACACACACACACACACACACACACACACACACACACATATTAAAGCATTATTGTTTTCGTTTAGGGTCAATCTTCATTCGATGGGGCAGGTCCGTGTGTCCCGGTGGCACTACGACAATATACTCAGGTAAGATAAGCTTTTTCTAATCTCAGCACTATACGTAGACAAGTTTAGCGCAGGCAGACACCACGTATCCTACCACATTGAGAGGCTGCCTTGGTTTAGATCGCCGTATAGGGCCTTTTACGCCTTGTGAAAACGCACTGTGGCCTTTCTTTCCAGCATAGCGATTGCACCATTAGCACGAGGCAACTCTGACCCCCCACAGGGTGCAAACTATACTCCACATCGACATGTTAATATACTGAAAAACAAACTAAAAGCACGTCCAGTTACGAGCATGTATTAATTTCGTCCACATTTCCTCCTTCCTTCTCTCTCTCTTCCTCCTCGTCGTCGACGTCACCATCATCATCATCACCATCATCATCATACAGACGCCCAACTGGATGGATAATGCAGATGATGACTACCCTGTCAGTCTGATCTGCGAAATTTGAATCCAAATATTGGATTCTTTAGCAGTTTGTTTTAAAATCCTCATCATCCTTGTCGTCGTTGTTGTCGTTGTCGTCATCGTCATTGTTGTCGTCCTCATCATCGTCGTTGCCGTCGTCATCATCATCTTTGTCGTTATCATCACTATCATCCTCGTCGTTGTCATCATCATTAGAATCATTAATGATATTGTTTACTATTTGTGTCTTTACAGGCGTTGTCGGTGGCTCGCACTACGGCCATACTGGAGGTGGTGCCAACCAATTGTGTCTGACCAAGGAACCTGCCTTTGACGGCACAACAGCGGAGTCGGCATATGGGGAATTATCGGGAATGGAGTATTATGTGCACGACCGCCATTACACTGATGTGGTGTGCGCCGTGTGTAGAGCTCCGTATGTTGCTACTTATATGGTGCCTGGAACAAACAGGTAAACTCTCTCTCTCTCTCTCTCTCTCTCTCTCTCTCTCTCTCTCTCTCTCATTGAAACCTCCCGAATTTAGCCACTCTGTCCTTCCTCTCATCTCTTATCTGATTTCTATGTTCGGCCCTTTCATCTCTATTTCTTCTTTTTAAGCCCCTCAATCGCGTCTGCACTACCAGTAGCTAGGAATAAGTAATGTTGGGCATATGCTGCGAACTGGTTATTGCGCCTAGGAGATGATAAGTTGCAATATTTGCTGTATTTGCGCTTAGTATTTATCTTTGTTTTACCTAGTTGTAATTGCTATTTATTTTCTACGCTTTTTTGTAATCGGGAGTTCGAGAAATTATCATGAAGGTGCAGTGTCTCCTGCATGTCCCGCCCCGTAGACCATTTTGCATCCTTTGTCCAACGTTACATTTTTGTTTTGTTTCTCATGTAGTGCAGGCACACTCAGCAGCGAATTAGTCTTTGTGGCTTGCTCGGCTTTAAGCCCGAAAAACTCTCTCTCTCTCTCTCTCTCTCTCTCTCTCTCTCTCTCTCTCTCTCTCTCTCTCATCAGTCCTCATTTTAGGCGTGTGACCTTGACCTTTACTAGAAGTCATTCAAACAGGCATTGTTACCAACTATCAGTGTAGAAAAAGCAAAAATGTTCCGCAAAAACAACAACTTCCGGAACAATCGCCAGTCCCTCTGACCTCTAAGGCCACGGTCACCTAACATGTATGTAAATAACCCTCTCAACACAGGCTATACATGTGTCATGTTTGGGTCGCCTGATATTTATAGTTGCTGAGAAAATGAGAAAGCTCTGTTTTAACTTTTCATCTTCACCCTGTGACATTGACCTTAGGGAGAGGTCACTCAAAATGAGAAGCTTGGAATGGCACTGTCACCAACTACCATTATGCCAAGTTTGGGATTTTCTTTTCTTCCCCTACTCATTGTAGTATCTGGGGGAAAAATGTTGAAGTTGGTCACAGACAGACGATGGCAGGCAATACCATATAATGATAAAGTATACTCACTTTGTTATGCACGTGAGTCAACAAACACAGGGTGTGTGTGTGTGTGTGTGTGTGTGTGTGTGTGTGTGTGTGTGTGTGTGTGTGTGTGTGTGTGTGTGTGTGTGTGTGTGTGTGTGTGACCCTGACATCTGGCCTGGACACAGCTGCCCGCCCGGCTCAGTGGCTCAGTACCAGGGTCACTTAACGGCTGGGGACCACACTAATCCAGCTGCCTCCGAGTACCTGTGTCTGGATGCAGCACCTGAAGACCGCTTGGGAAGTCACCTCGACGAGTACAGCGGCTATTTCGAGCACGTCAAAACACACTGCGGGGCACTGCCGTGCCCACCGTATATCAATGATTCAGTCGTCACTTGTGTCGTCTGTTCCATCTAACTGACGCGAATAGAAGTACAAGTGGGCTTGGCAAAGTTTGCACATGTATGTAACATCAGTGGTGCACATTTTGAAATAAGGCTCCGTCAAAAAAATAGCAGAAACTCTGTTTATTGTTTTGTTTTGTTTTGTTTTGTTTGTTTGGTTGTTTTTTTGGTTTTGGTTTTTTGTTTGTTTGTTTTGTTTGTTTTGTTTGTTTGTTTGTTTGTTTTTGTTGGTTTGTTTCTCTCTTTTGTGTGGTTGCATGTACGTTAAGCTGTTGTCATGTTGTTATGTTGTTTAGAATGTTCTTGCGTGTTTGCCTGTCTTTCTGTTTGCTTGTGTGTTAGCGTGTTTGGTTGCTTCGTTGGCTAGTTGGTTGGTTAGGACCTCAACATTTACAAGGAATTTTCACACAGTGCAGAACGCAAGATGCATTTCAAAACATTATTAAACCTGGCTGATAGTCTCGTCAGCCCACACACTTAGTATATGTAGAATACAGTTTTCAATTCCTTGATCCTCTGCAAGAACCTCGAACTCAATTTAATTACGCGGCTGGATGGTCTGTCTCACGTCTGGGGATTAAATACTACCTGAAAATAGGTAAAATACGGCACCACATATCTGTACAGTGTGCTGAACTTCGTACAGATAAGCACTAGAATGACCAGACACGACCTGATTTCGTCCGAAAGATAAAGCATGCGCGGTTCAAGAAGACCTACTACCAAAGGTCGCAGAGACAGTCTCAGAAAGTTTGCCATTCGCACACTTCTGCCTTGACATTGTCACGATGACATCTAAACTCATTTCAGATGTCTTTCTAGCCTGCTTCTTTATTGCTATAGTCAGCGCAAATGAGCTTCCGGACAGAAAGCGGTAAGCTCTCTCTCTCTCTCTCTCTCTCTCTCTCTCTCTCTCTCTCTCTCTCTCTCTGTTTTAGTTGCAGTTCGAATCACGGCTGGGGCTGGCCTTTTTCTCTTTGCCCCGTCTTTGATATCACCCATACGTGGTGGAAAAGGACGTAAAACTCCTAAAACCCACCCACCTACCCTGTTTTTGTTGCCGATGACCAGGGCCCGTACGTAATAGTCGAGGTTAGGGCTTTTAGCCCCGGGTTAGTCTAACCTCGGACTAAACTAGCTCTAGGGTTAAATTTTCTGTTGTTTTTTGTTTTAAATCAAGAAGCAGCCGTGGGTTAAATTAACCTCGACTTTTACATACGGGCCCTGGTTTCTAAAACTTCTGAAAATTAGGTGTCAGTGGCTGCTCATAAGAAACACACACCCATCCCCCCCCCCCCACACACACACACACACACACACTACACCGAGCTCACCTAAACTAGGTGAACTAAACTGAACTGAACTAAACTCAGTTTTATTCTAGCCTGCTGACAGAGCACGGACACGTGGTGGTGGGAAAAATGAACTCAACAGAACTGGATTTAATTTGATTGAACTAAACTGAACTGTATTGAATGACTGAACTGTAGTGAATTGAACCGATCCTATTCGAACTGAACTGATCCGATTTGAACTGGATTGAACTGAACTGATCCGAATATTGAACTGAACTGATCCGAATACTGAACTGAACTGAACTGAACTGAACTGACCTGAACTGATGTTTCTTATACTAGCGCCCTGACAGAGCCTGTAGAGGTTGTGGTGGAGAGACAGAGTCAGGAGCTGGCGACGCTCAAGGCCGACCACGCTACCCTGAAATCGGACCTGGAAACCACCCAGGGAGCGTTCAAAGTTCTGCAGACTCAGATGAACGCCCTCACAGACTCCGTCCGCGCTCAGCTGCACGTTCTCCATCTTGGGACCAGTGGGAGCGGCGGTACTTCCGGTGGTAGGTTCCAACCCATGTTATCAATAGCGTATAGTGCAAATACCAGTGAGGCATGATTATGATGATCTTCTGTCTGCTGTTTGTTGTCGGTCTGTTACAAACTCTAAGAATTGCTTGATGGATGGGGTAGGGGTGAGGAGGGGAGAGAGAGAGGGAAAGGGGGTGGAGGGGGGGGGGACTCAAGACTCAAGACTATTTATTCCTTAAAGGGCATTGGCCCCCAGAAGGAAGAGGTGTGAATACATTATAACAAGATAATCAGGTGTGCTTTGTTTGACTAACTTCCTTTTTTATATAGTTCTCGCGCCTTTTGGAACAGCCGAGCATGCACGTTGAAATATACAGGGAAACTGATCATGTCTAAATTTCATATTTTTGATTAAAGAAGCACACACAAGAATAATGGCCAGTGCACGAACCTTTTTTCCAGGTGATGTTGCCTCCACATTTGTCCGGTGGGGCAGGTCACAGTGCCCAGAGGGAGCTCAGACAGTTTATTCAGGTGAGGACATTCCTGAAGCACAAAACAGCGAGTTGCTACTACTGTACAATAAAGTATCTAAATGCGACTTGGCGCTGGGTGGGGGAGGGAGAGTGTCATTTTCGGTTTTAATTTTAAAAACAACTTGAGGTCACGGTAGCTGAAGAAGAGCCTGAACAGTTTTTAACATGTATATGAGACGCCACAGTTAAGTTTTTTGTTTGTTTGTATGTTTGTTGTTTTCTTGTTTTGTTTTTTTGGTTTTGTTTGTTTTTTGTTTTTTCTTTTCTTTTTTTTTCTTTTTTTTTTCTTTCTTTTCTTTTTTTTTTTTTTTGGGGGGGGGGGGCGGGGGGGGGGGGCGAGGGGGGGGGGGTATTTATCAGCCATGGGTTTGATGTGAGCGGGGGAGTGGATTATAGATTGAAAAGGAAGGAACTCGCTCCGAAGGCTTGACAGAATCATGATCAGCGAAATTGTATCCACACGACAAGACTCCAGATCGATAGTAAAAACCAAAGGCGAAATTAAAACATCGAAGCAGGCAGCTGCACTGTGTTTCGTGAAAATTAAAATAGAAGACTCGAGGAAAAAAAACCGAAAGAGAAGAGTAGTGTGCTTTTCTCCGGGAATAAACGGTGTGTGTGTGTGTGTGTGTGTGTGTGTGTGTGTGTGTGTGTGTGTGTGTGTGTGTGTGTGTGTGTGTGTGTGTGTGTGTGTGTGTGTGTGTGTGTGTGTGTGTGTGTGTGTTGGGGAAAGGGGGGGGGGGGGCGGTAGGGGTGAATAATGTCGACAATTACGAGTAGAAAAATGTAAGTTACGAGAAAGTAGTGGATAGACCAGGGTGGTCTTGTAGCCCCACACTTGTAGCATAGTGCTTTCTCCCCCTCTGCTCTGGGCCCGCATGTAAAAGTCGGGGTTAGGGAGTTTAGCCCCGGGTTAGAGTCTAACCTCGAACTAAACTAGCCCTCTAGGGTTAAATTTTCTGGGTTTGTTGTTGTTGTTGTTGTTGTTGTTGTTGTTGTTATTGTTTTAAATCAGGAAGCGGGCCCATTCCAGCAGGGTGCCTATGCCGTTATAGAAGGATTTTTGTCTTTCTTTCTTCGCTTCCTTTTTTTTTTAATTTAATTTTGTTTTGGGGTTTCTTTTGTCCTAGTCTTGATTAAGCCCGTACCCGTGGGTTAAATTAACTTCGAGTTTTACATGCGGGCCCTGCTTGGGAAATCTTCAGCCCACAAAAACTTAACATAAAAAAATGCTATTCTAAATTCCGCTCAGTTTACCCTTCGCACCACATGAGAGACTGCGTGTGATTCACGTGCCCAGTATGCGTGTTCAGCTTGCGGCACGTTAAGCCAAGTAACTGGGAAAATCCATCAATCCATCAATCAATCAATCAATCAATCAATCAATCAATCAATCAATCAATCAACCAACCAATCAATACTTTATTCATCCCTTCCGGGAAATTACATATCTGCCAGGGACATACAAACAAGACATAAAAGAGTTCTTAAAAGACATATAAAACAATTTATCAATTTATCACCATAATACATATCACATAAATTATTAGATATATCACAGGCCTTACGTATTATAGGCATGCATATATGGGTAAAATTAAAGTCACATACAAAAGCACCTACATAAACCACACATTACATCATTATTATTATTATAGTAGTTCTATCAAAAGTAGTAGCAGCAGCTACAATAGTAGTACAATGGTATATAATAACAGTAGCGGACTAGTAGTACTGATAAAGACAGTTGTACTAACAGTTCAAGTAACAGTAGCAGATGCTGCTGTTGCTGCTGCTGCTGCTGCTGCTTTTTGTAACTGACATCCACCTTGTCCGACAGGTGTCCGAAGTAGTAGCAGCAGCTACAATAGTAGTACAATGGTATATAATAACAGTAGCGGACTAGTAATACTGATAAAGACAGTTGTACTAACAGTTCAAGTAACAGTAGCAGATGCTGCTGTTGCTGCTGCTGCTGCTGCTGCTTTTTGTAACTGACATCCACCTTGTCCGACAGGTGTCCGAAGTAGTAGCAGCAGCTACAATAGTAGTACAATGGCATATAATAACAGTAGCGGACTAGTAGTACTGATAAAGACAGTTGTACTAACAGTTCAAGTAACAGTAGCAGATGCTGCTGTTGCTGCTGCTGCTGCTGTTGCTGCTTTTTGTAACTGACATCCACCTTGTCCGACAGGTGTCCGAAGTAGTAGCAGCAGCTACAATAGTAGTACAATGGTATATAATAACAGTAGCGGACTAGTAGTACTGATAAAGACAGTTGTACTAACAGTTCAAGTAACAGCAGCAGATGCTGCTGTTGCTGTTGCTGCTGCTGCTTTTTGTAACTGACATCCACCTTGTCCGACAGGTGTCCGAAGTAGTAGCAGCAGCTACAATAGTAGTACAATGGTATATAATAACATTAGCAGACTAGTAGTACTGATAAAGACAGTTGTACTAACAGTTCAAGTAACAGTAGCAGATGCTGCTGTTGCTGCTGCTGCTGCTGCTGCTTTTTGTAACTGACATCCACCTTGTCCGACAGGTGTCCGAAGTAGTAGCAGCAGCTACAATAGTAGTACAATGGCATATAATAACAGTAGCGGACTAGTAGTACTGATAAAGACAGTTGTACTAACAGTTCAAGTAACAGTAGCAGATGCTGCTGTTGCTGCTGCTGCTGCTGCTGCTTTTTGTAACTGACATCCACCTTGTCCGACAGGTGTCCGAAGTAGTAGCAGCAGCTACAATAGTAGTACAATGGCATATAATAACAGTAGCGGACTAGTAGTACTGATAAAGACAGTTGTACTAACAGTTCAAGTAACAGTAGCAGATGCTGCTGTTGCTGCTGCTGCTGCTGCTGCTTTTTGTAACTGACATCCACCTTGTCCGACAGGTGTCCGAAGTAGTAGCAGCAGCTACAATAGTAGTACAATGGCATATAATAACAGTAGCGGACTAGTAGTACTGATAAAGACAGTTGTACTAACAGTTCAAGTAACAGTAGCAGATGCTGCTGTTGCTGCTGCTGCTGCTGTTGCTGCTTTTTGTAACTGACATCCACCTTGTCCGACAGGTGTCCGAAGTAGTAGCAGCAGCTACAATAGTAGTACAATGGTATATAATAACAGTAGCGGACTAGTAGTACTGATAAAGACAGTTGTACTAACAGTTCAAGTAACAGTAGCAGATGCTGCTGTTGCTGTTGCTGCTGCTGCTTTTTGTAACTGACATCCACCTTGTCCGACAGGTGTCCGAAGTAGTAGCAGCAGCTACAATAGTAGTACAATGGTATATAATAACATTAGCAGACTAGTAGTACTGATAAAGACAGTTGTACTAACAGTTCAAGTAACAGCAGCAGATGCTACTGTTGCTGTTGCTGCTGCTGCTTTTTGTAACTGACATCCACCTTGTCCGACAGGTGTCCGAAGTAGTAGCAGCAGCTACAATAGTAGTACAATGGTATATAATAACAGTAGCGGACTAGTAATACTGATAAAGACAGTTGTACTAACAGTTCAAGTCACAGTAGCAGATGCTGCTGTTGCTGTTGCTGCTTTTTGTAACTGACATCCACCTTGTCCGACAGGTGTCCGAAGTAGTAGCAGCAGCTACAATAGTAGTACAATGGTATATAATAACAGTAGCGGACTAGTAGTACTGATAAAGACAGTTGTACTAACAGTTCAAGTCACAGTAGCAGCTGCTGTTGCTGCTGCTGCTGCTGCTGCTTTTTGTAACTGACCTTCACCTTGTCCGACAGGTGTCCGAAGTAGTAGCAGCAGCTACAATAGTAGTACAATGGTATATAATAACAGTAGCGGACTAGTAATACTGATAAAGACAGTTGTACTAACAGTTCAAGTAACAGTAGCAGATGCTGCTGTTGCTGCTGCTGCTGCTGCTGCTTTTTGTAACTGACCTTCACCTTGTCCGACAGGTGTCCGAAGTAGTAGCAGCAGCTACAATAGTAGTACAATGGTATATAATAACAGTAGCGGACTAGTAGTACTGATAAAGACAGTTGTACTAACAGTTCAAGTAACAGCAGCAGATGCTGCTGTTGCTGCTGCTGCTGCTTTTTGTAACTGACATCCACCTTGTCCGACAGATGTCCGAAGTAGTAGCAGCAGCTACAATAGTAGTACAATGGTAAATAATAACAGTAGCAGACTAGTAGTACTGATAAAGACAGTTGTACTAACAGTTCAAGTAACAGCAGCAGATGCTGCTGTTGCTGCTGCTGCTGCTGCTGCTTTTTGTAACTGACATCCACCTTGTCCGACAGGTGTCCGAAGTAGTAGCAGCAGCTACAATAGTAGTACAATGGTATATAATAACAGTAGCAGACTAGTAGTACTGATAAAGACAGTTGTACTAACAGTTCAAGTAACAGTAGCAGATGCTGCTGTTGCTGCTGCTGCTGCTGCTTTTTGTAACTGACATCCACCTTGTCCGACAGGTGTCCGAAGTAGTAGCAGCAGCTACAATAGTAGTACAATGGTATATAATAACATTAGCAGACTAGTAGTACTGATAAAGACAGTTGTACTAACAGTTCAAGTAACAGTAGCAGATGCTGCTGTTGCTGCTGCTGCTGCTGCTTTTTGTAACTGACATCCACCTTGTCCGACAGATGTCCGAAGTAGTAGCAGCAGCTACAATAGTAGTACAATGGTATATAATAACAGTAGCGGACTAGTAGTACTGATAAAGACAGTTGTACTAACAGTTCAAGTCACAGTAGCAGATGCTGCTGTTGCTGCTGCTGCTGCTGCTTTTTGTAACTGACATCCACCTTGTCCGACAGATGTCCGAAGTAGTAGCAGCAGCTACAATAGTAGTACAATGGTATATAATAACAGTAGCAGACTAGTAGTACTGATAAAGACAGTTGTACTAACAGTTCAAGTCACAGTAGCAGATGCTGCTGTTGCTGCTGCTGCTGCTGCTTTTTGTAACTGACATCCACCTTGTCCGACAGGTGTCCGAAGTAGTAGCAGCAGCTACAATAGTAGTACAATGGTATATAATAACAGTAGCAGACTAGTAGTACTGATAAAGACAGTTGTACTAACAGTTCAAGTCACAGTAGCAGCTGCTGTTGCTGCTGCTGCTGCTGCTGCTTTTTGTAACTGACCTTCACCTTGTCCGACAGGTGTCCGAAGTAGTAGCAGCAGCTACAATAGTAGTACAATGGTATATAATAACAGTAGCAGACTAGTAGTACTGGTAAAGACAGTTGTACTAACAGTTCAAGTAACAGTAGCAGATGCTGCTGTTGCTGCTGCTGCTGCTGCTGCTTTTTGTAACTGACATCCACCTTGTCCGACAGGTGTCCGAAGTAGTAGCAGCAGCTACAATAGTAGTACAATGGTATATAATAACAGTAGCAGACTAGTAGTACTGATAAAGACAGTTGTACTAACAGTTCAAGTCACAGTAGCAGATGCTGCTGTTGCTGCTGCTGCTGCTTTTTGTAACTGACATCCACCTTGTCCGACAGGTGTCCGAAGTAGTAGCAGCAGCTACAATAGTAGTACAATGGTATATAATAACAGTAGCAGACTAGTAGTACTGATAAAGACAGTTGTACTAACAGTTCAAGTCACAGTAGCAGATGCTGCTGTTGCTGCTGCTGCTGCTGCTGCTTTTTGTAACTGACATCCACCTTGTCCGACAGGTGTCCGAAGTAGTAGCAGCAGCTACAATAGTAGTACAATGGTATATAATAACAGTAGCAGACTAGTAGTACTGATAAAGACAGTTGTACTAACAGTTCAAGTCACAATAGCAGATGCTGCTGTTGCTGCTGCTGCTGCTGCTGCTTTTTGTAACTGACATCCACCTTGTCCGACAGGTGTCCGAAGTAGTAGCAGCAGCTACAATAGTAGTACAATGGTATATAATAACATTAGCAGACTAGTAGTACTGATAAAGACAGTTGTACTAACAGTTCAAGTAACAGTAGCAGATGCTGCTGTTGCTGCTGCTGCTGCTGCTGCTGCTTTTTGTAACTGACCTTCACCTTGTCCGACAGGTGTCCGAAGTAGTAGCAGCAGCTACAATAGTAGTACAATGGTATATAATAACATTAGCAGACTAGTAGTACTGGTAAAGACAGTTGTACTAACAGTTCAAGTAACAGCAGCAGATGCTGCTGTTGCTGCTGCTGCTGCTTTTTGTAACTGACATCCACCTTGTCCGACAGGTGTCCGAAGTAGTAGCAGCAGCTACAATAGTAGTACAATGGTATATAATAACAGTAGCGGACTAGTAGTACTGATAAAGACAGTTGTACTAACAGTTCAAGTAACAGTAGCAGATGCTGCTGTTGCTGCTGCTGCTGCTGCTTTTGGTAACTGACCTTCACCTTGTCCGACAGGTGTCGTGGGCGGCGCCTACGCCCATGACCCCGGCGCGGGAGCTAACCGGCTGTGCATGACCCTGGAGCCGACGTTCGAGAACGTGACACAGGACCAGAGTGGGGAGATAGACGGTGTCGAGTACATCATCCCGGGCCATCATAACGAGGACGCTGTGTGCTCCTTCTGCAAGGCTTCTTACGCCACCACCTTCATGGTGCCAGGAACGACCACGTATGTCGAATGGCTTCGTCGTAGAAACTGGTCGCTCCTGTCTATCATAATTGTTGTAGGTCTGCATACAAGCTTATTCACGCAGCTGTGTCCTATTTGGGGAGCCGTGAGTGTTGGATTTCTAATGCTCGGATCGTGAGTTCGAATCCCGGCTGGGGCCAAATATTTGTGCTGGCTTTTTCATCGTTGCCTCCGTCTTTGATATCACCCGTATGTGGTGGAAAAGGGAAAAGGACGTTAAACCCCCAAACACTCATCTTGTGTCCTATTCAACAATTTTATTAACTCAATTCCTGCCAAGTAAGTTTCGGGTTGTCCACCAATGGCCTTACTAAGAAAATCTTACTTTATTCATGTCTACATGGATTGAAATTTGGCTTCGTGAAAGTGTTGCACTTCGATTATACTGGTGTTTGCTGCAGTAAGAGCCGGTAAGGATCCGTAAACTTGCCTGATTTTTGCATACAGATCCGAAACCAAAAAATGACTCCAAAAAGTTGGATACTCGTGCACGGCGCGAAATGTGTTAAGAAAATACTAAAATAATGATAAAACCGTGAAAATAATAATAATAATAATAACGAAAAGGAAGGCCGTTTGCATGACAACTGTTTCAGTCAAAGCAGGAAAGATGACGACTAAGCGGTCGACGAAGAGTGACATGGAGTGTGTGTGTGTGTGTGTGTGTGTGTGTGTGTGTGTGTGTGTGTGTGTGTGTGTGTGTGTGTGTGTGTGTGTGTGTGTGTGTGTGTGTGTGTGTGTTAGTTAATTGTTAGAGGCATTGTTTGGTTGGTTGGTTGGTTGGTCCAAACCACAGTCAGTTATCAACTGTACTGCAAGACTTCACCGTTCACTTCATATTCACTAAAATACAGTGTCTTCGGTCCTATGTCTAGGCCGCATCTGAAGTTTTTTTGTTTTGTTTTTTTATGTGCACAATACTCAGTTGACGAAAAACTCTTTTTATTCCGCCTGCCTTCCCAAGGTGCCCTGGCGATGCTGTGTTCCAGTACAAGGGTTTCCTGTCCTCTGGTTACCATGCCGACGAAGCGGCGTCCGAGTATTTGTGCCTGGACTCCGAACCGGAGAATCGCCCAGGAGGGGCGGGTAATCAGAACAGCGGCTACTTCGAGCACGTCCTGGCTCACTGCGGTAGTCTCCCTTGTCCTCCCTACCAGGAGGGTGGTGTTATCACATGCGTGGTATGCTCGCTGTGAGGTGTAGCTTTGTAGATTATGTACAATTCAAGAATAAATAAACATAGTGCTTGAGAGCAGAGATTTTTTTGTTTTTTGCGTTGTTGGTACTGGTGTTGGTGACGTTGCTATTGTCAGTTGTTGTTGCTGTTTTTGGGGACTGTGTCTTTTTTCAATATTCACTCATTTATTCATTTATTTATTCTTTCTTTCTTTCTTTCTTTCTTTCCAAGGTTTATATTCGAAAGCATGACTCCAAGACTTTCAGTTTATCACTGAACTGATCGGTGTCCAATTAATTTTGTTATTGTTTATCACGAAGAAGGTATTCGCCGAAATGTCCACTCACCTTTTTTTGTTGCGTCTGGTTGTTTGATCTGCTTTGCAGTAACTACCGCTTCCTTTTCTGATCTGTCATAATATTATGCGAAGTTTGAAAAATGTACATCGTTTCTCGTTTCTGGGTTGTTGTTGTTGTTGTTTTGTTTTGTTTTGTTTTGGTTGTTTTTGTGTGTGTGTTTGTTTGTTTGTTTGTTTGTTTGTTTGTTTGTTTGTTTGTTTTGGGGGAGTTTGTTTGTTTGTTTGTTTGTTTGTTTGTTTGTTTGTTTGTTTGTTTGTTTGTTTGTTTGTTTGTTTGTTTGTTTGTTTGTTTGTTTGTTTGTTTGTTTGGGCAACGCTTAAAAAGTAATTGTCGGAAGAATCTAACTATTTATAGAAACTATTGCTAAACACCAAGTCTTGGTGTTTAGCAATAGTTTTTATAAATAGTTAGCATATATATAGGGAGCATTCTGTGTTGGCCGGAACAGCTGCGCTTGTGACTGAGCCTGTCCGCTCGAAACAGTAAACTATCTCAGAGATCAGTACAGCCCCGATGCTATACACACTGACGTTTGAGGAAATCTCAACCGTCTGTAATACGACATTCCCCATGTTTGTCGCACACGACGCTACTGAGTTTGGACTTCAATCATCTGAACGCAAGTCTGTCTGTGCATGTATTTGTCTGGTGTCTTAGGTGTGTGGCGTGGTGCTACACACAAGGGGCGGTCGGTGATCTACGGGTTACGAGACTTGTCACCAATGCGAGAGGTCAGGGGTTCGAGTCCCACTCGGGACAAAGAATTTTTTTTCATTCTCGTATGTGGCACCGTTCATTCGGGCCGATCGTCGGGGGGTTCTCTCCGGGTACTCCGGCTTCCTCCCCCTCTGCTTTGGAAATGTTCAGAACACAAAATTTGAGAAAAAAAATGCAATTCTAAAATTCCGAAATTTAAATAGCTGAGCTGACCCTTCGCACCACGTGATTGTAATGTGTTTATGTCCAGTGTGTGAGAAAATGCGTGTGATTCACGTGAGCGTGCGTGTTGGGTTTGGTCGGTTCGCGGCGCTTTGAGCCGATTCAAGAAATTGGGTAAAGTGTCTATACAATACTATTCAATATCATTATTATTATTATGAATATAAAGGAATGTAGATTCATCTTACACCCTAAAGATTCGACACGTGACCTATCAAATTGCCCCAACGCCCGCTACTCAAAAAAACAAAAACAAAAAAAAACCAGACATTTAATTACCCAAAAAAAAAAAAAACCATTTAATTACTACGCCTATAAGCGCCTCTACAATACTCATCATGTTTCTTTTATTATTATTATTATTACAAGCAAAACAGCTCAGAACGATCTTTGATCTTAAAATGGCAGCAGTTGTGGTTTCTTGCAGTAGCAATAAGTATCAGCAAATCCTAAACTTATCTCTGAATATCTAACAACTGCTACCCGACAACAGAAATAACACTTACAACAACAATAACAGCAGCACTGAATGGCAACAATGGTAACAACGACAAATAACAAACGTCTCTGTGTTAATATTTTTATATAGAATTAACGTAACAGTCCTTTAGCCACATCTAACTCCCACCCCATACCCCCTTCCTTCCCGAGCCGGGGTGGCCGAATGGTAGAGCGTTGGACTTCTAATGCTCGGGTCGTGGGTTCGTATCCCGGCTGGGAACAAATATTTGTGCTGGCTTTTTCATCGTTGCCCCGTCTTTGATATCACCCGTATGTGGTGGAAAAGGACGTTAAACCCCCAAACAACAACCGCCCAACCTGTTCTTAATCATCAATTTCTCGTATTGTTGACACCAGGCCTTGTACAAAACCCGAAAGGCGTTAACGCATTCTAACCGCTGATGCCTACTCGACCTAGATACGAATCTGTTAATCGGCCTGTACTTGCGCAACCCAGGCCGCCGAGGTGTCAAGCTGTAGACCCAACTACAATTACCTGGACACTCCAGGGGCGGATTTTCGACGCCTGTGAGAGAAATTTATCGCAGAGGCACAAGAGTACGCTAAATACCTCGTGCTCCAATCGCCTTTGGTTGTCCTGCGTTTGCTGTTGCGTTGTTGTTTGCTGTCATTGCCATGCCGCTTAGTTTCGTTTGCTTGTGAGATAGGTACGTCTGCGTGAATGTTTTCTGTCCAAACACGTTTCAGGTGTGTCTTGACGTGGGGCGGCCGGTGGTCTAGTTGTTAAGACTAAGTCACCAATGCGAGAGGTCAGGTTCGAGTCCCGCTCGGAGCGAAGAACTTGTTCTTTCTCGTATGTGGCACTGTTCATTCGGGCCGACCGTCGGGGGTTCTCTCCGAGTACTCCGGCTCACCTCCCCACCCCCCCCACCCCCACCCCTCTGCTTTGGAAATATTCAGCCAACAAAAATAAAAAAATAAATGCAAATCTGAAATTTCGAAACTTAAATTGCTGAGCTGGCCCTTCGCACCACGTGATTGTAATGTGTTCATGTTCAGTGTGTGAGAGAATGCGTGTGATTTATGTGAGCGTGCGTGTTGTTTAGTTCGTGGCGCTTTGAGCCAAACGTTTGGGATAAAGCGCCTATATCAAAGCGATTATTATTATTATTATTATTGGCAGAGGCAGGAAGGTATTTCCATGGACAAATCAACCAGTCACCCATTCACATGTGAAGAAGATTTTGATACGCATTAATGCATTTATCTATACATTCAAGCGGGTAACATTAAAGCACCTTTCTACGCTGACCAAGACTCGCGTTTAGCAACAAGCGTGGACAAAGTCACGAAAATAAGTTCAAAATACGTCAGTTCTCTGCGCTGGGAAAACCCATATCGGCACTACCCTATCTCCCAGATGTCACCGCACTGTCGTCTTTGAGACTTTCCGTTCGAAAGGACCCTGTCACTCCGTTATTGTCGATGATCGACCACCAGCAGTCTCTTTGCAAGCCTCTGTTCTGCAGACGGCCAATGGTATGATGATGATGATGATGATGATGATGATAATAATGGTATTTGTAGGGCGCATCTCTTTAAACTCAATGCGCCTTGGTGATCGAGGCTCTGTTCCTGCAAAGCTACGTCTCAGTTTCCTCACTATTTCTGATCGTCCTGGGCGCAGGCCACCCATTGCGCTTACCCCACCGGCAAGGGTCCACGCACCTGCTCTGTTCTTTTTCCTCTTCACACACACGCGTCCAGGACAGAAGAGACAGAAAAGCGGATGCTCTCCATTGATGCGTGTTTATCTGGGTTTCCTGTGCCAGCGTGTGTTGTGTCATGAGGCTGTAAGAATCATTGATCGCATTGGACACATGGCTAAATGACACTAAACAAAGAGCCACTGTGTTCACGTGATCAATAAGCGCATGTGAGACTTTTTGAAGTGAAGAATATGACCGAAGATGAATTACTGAAAGCTGAGCTGAGGGTTCATGCTTTTTGCCTGGAGTTAACCGATACGGATGACTGGTCACTGAACAAGATTAATGTCTTAGATGTTATTTTGAGCCTCTCTCTCTCTCTCTCTCTCTCTCTCTCTCTCTCTCTCACACGCTCACACACACACACACACACACACACACACACACACACACACACACACACACAAGCTAACAATAATCCAAGGAGCTGCCAAGGTGCACGGAATAAACAATAGGCTGTCAGAGGTCAGCCTCACCCTCTGCATATCGCGGCGCAATGCACTCATTAACGACTTGGTTCAGTGGATTATAAGCGGCTGGCAGTTCGTCCGAGCATTAATCGGGTGTAGATCGCCCAAGCGAGAAGGGACTGGTCAGTACAGCTACAGCTGAGTCGTTACACTGTGTGGCGTGCTTTGGTGAAAACACCCTCGCAGACTGGAGTAAGGGAATCGTGCAGGACATGTGTAGAACTCAAACTTGGTAAGAACGTGTTTGTATGGAAACAGGCTTTTCTTTTGACTTCTTTGGTTCATCTGAACAATGGTTCTCTTTCTAAGAAGCGTCGTTTGGAAAAAATCGAAACATGTGAACTTTAGGAAATTGGAGCCCAAAACATGAATTACTTAGAGCGGATTCAAAGATCTTGTTTGAAGGAGGGAGATTTGGTGCAGCTTTCAAATGTGAATATACCAGAACACTAGTTATATGTAATTTCAGTCACATAGACTGGTAAAAACGCCAAAGACCAAGTGTTTTCCCACAAAATTGGATAAGATATCTCATATATCTTGCTTTAAACCCAGTGCCACTCTTCAAACGAAGGGAGAGAAGTTAGAGAAGCACGTGAAATGAAATCTCCCAGTACTGTACTTGAAGTTCTACGCACAGATAAGACATTCTTGCTGGATCAAACACTCACTGCTATAGTCTTGAGTTTCTGTTGACTTTACAGGTAACGCACGTTTAACGGCCAGGCTGCCTTGTCTTAGATAAGCCAAGTGGAAGACTCGAGTGAGGGGTGCTAACTCAGAATAAACCATAGTTATGTCACGCCCAAAATCAAATAATCGAACGATAACATGTTCTCTGTTGGTGCTGACTGATTTTCGGATCTGCTGAACGACTGGTAGTGGAGGATCAAAGGAGGAAAGGCAGAGAGGAGTGAAACGGTGAGGCGAATCTGGATACAGTTTTGTGAGTAACAAATCTGGTGTTACACATAGAGATATACCAAAAGACTTTTAAGAAGTTAGTTGACCTTGCAGATTAACTTCTTGGATGCCATCTACTGTACAGTGAACTGTTCTTATTGTTGTGATATGTACTGGAGGATGCGGAAAACAAAACCGAAGAGAACTGACAGGAAACAAAACTGATTTCCTGCATCGCATTGTGGCTAGCACACGTATCAGGTGAAAGGGAGACAGAGAGACTGCCAAACGAGTGTAGAAATTTAGTGTGACCGCTTCAGGGTATAAATATTCATTCTGACCGCTTCCAGAGTCACTATCTTCAGTTTACAATCCCGCCTGACTGCACTTCCAGGAAAAGCAGCGATAAATGTGACAGTTATGGCATGTAATGACGGTAGTCAAGAGAACAATGGTTGTGTTTCTTCGGATGTAAGCAACTTTTTCGTGACCATTGCACAGTCGTTTTAGCAAGAGGCTCGCTCCATCTGTCAGGTCACCCAACTAACATCTCTCTCTGAAAGACAGTCACTCATTGCAGTAGTCAAGAGAACAATGGATGTGATTCTTCAGATGGAAGCAACTTCTTCGTGACCATTGCACAGTCATTTCAGCAAGAGGATCGCTCCATCTGTCGGGTCACCCGACTAACATCTCTCTCTCTCTCTCTGAAAGACAGTCACCTCATTCCAGCATGGATACCAACGCAATAGACCTAACCCCAAGACGACTGGCCTTGTCAAGAATCCCCCCATCCTTGCTGGCCAAATGCAAGCCGGGGGTGGAGGTCAACTTCCGACCTACCCCAATAATCGGGGGGCAGACCCCCCGACAGACGAGGCAAGAGACGATAGAAAGTCACTTCCTGACGCTGAGAGGACCAGAACACGTGCGTTTCAGAGCAGCACGACATCGGTCTTTTGTCAAACCCAGGATGAGTTCTGCCGCCTTCGTGACGACCACTGCTGATGTACGCTACAGATACGTCGTTCCCGTAAGTATTGTATCTTGGTCCGTACTTAGATGATACGTCACGTGCTGGCTTTGTTACAAGGCAGGTTTACGAATCATAATGTATTACGAGTCTGTCTTTCTTGTCATGAGAGACGTTGAGTGCAGCTTCTTGTGGACTGACAAACTACAAAGGCCGTTAAACCTGACAGTGCGAAACACAGCAAAATCTCTCTCTCTCTCTCTCTCTCTCTCTCTCTCTCTCTCTCTCTCTCTCTCTCTCTTCGTTCTTCTTAGTCCTAACGTAGATGATATGTCACGTGCTGGCTTTGTTGCAAGGCAGGTTTGCCACGAGTCATAATGTATTACGAGTCTGTCTTTCTTGTCATGACAGGCGTTGAATGCAGCTTATTGTTGGCTGACAAACGGTTTCAAACGTGAAAACCTGACAATGCTAAACACAGCAAAATTTCCTCTCTCTCTCTCTCTCTCTCTCTCTCTCTCTCTCTTCGTTTCTTTCTTTCTTTTTATCATTTTTCCCTTTCTTTTCACCTTTCACACTGGTGTAGGGGCAGTCGATGGTCTAGTGGTTACGACTTCGTCACCAATGCGACAAGTCAGGTTCAAATCCCTTATAGGGCAAAGAACTTTTCTCTCTCGTATGTGGCGCCGTGCATTCGGGCCGATCGTCGTGGTTCACTGCTGGTATTCCGGCTTCAGCCTTTTTAAGAAACTGAGTGAAGCCCCTACCAGAGGCGCTTCAAGCGTACGCGTAAAGTACCCCTGGTCGAGGCAGCTGGAGGCCGGAAGTACCACGAGTCATCCGTACAGGAGACGTCATCTGGCGTGTGGCACCGGTGTAACGAACAAACTTAACGCCACGAGGGATTCACTCCGAGTAAAAATATCACAGAAAAATTTTACTCCGGAGTGAAAACCTCGCACGACCGAAGTACTCCCAAGCCAACGTATAATACGAGGTTTTTATTCAAGAGTAAAAAAAAATCGTACGATATTTAGCTAGGAGTACTTCCGTCGTGCGATGTTTTTATTCAGGAGTAAAAATTTCGTACGATATTTAGCTAGGAGTACTTCCGTAGTGCGATGTTTTTATTCAGGAGTAAAAAAAATTGTAGGATACTTTCCTGGGAGTGCTTCTGTCGTGCGATGCTTTTACTCAGGAGTAAAAATTTCGTACGATATTTCCCTGAGAGTGGTTCTGTCGTGCGATGTTTTCATTGAGGAGTAAAAACAAAATCGTAGGATACTTTGCTGGGAGTGCTTCTGTCGTACGATGTTTTTACTCCGGAGTAAAAAAAAAAATCCATTTACTCGGAGGAAATTCCTCTTTGGAGTAAGTTTCTCGTGTTACACCAGCACCCGTGTTATCCAGCCTGACGAAAGCAATACAGCCCTCGTCCAGTTTGGGATGTGGCGTGTACTCAAGCTTGTCACAAGACTGTTCCCGTTTGGTTAAAAAGTGCCGTAAAATAAAGCGTAGCCGGTACAGTCGACCGGCAGAGCACTGGGCCTTCAATGCTCGGGTCGTGAGTTCGAATCCTGACTGGGAGTCAAACATTTCGTGCTGGCTTTTTCCTCGTTGCCGCCCAGTCTTTGATATCAACCGTATGTGGTGGCAAAGGACGTTAAACCCCTAACCACCCACCCGCCCGCCCACCACCAACTCCATAAATGAATGTGTAGTCACCCACACACTTGTCAAGTACTGTTATCGTACGGTAAATTAAATCGTCTCAAATATAGTTGCCAGCCTAACTGGTCATGGCAAAGCGGTACCCAACCCTGTTCCGGGTCCGTCGATGCCTCTAGGCCCCTGCGATGACGGCCAAGTCGGGCTAACCGAGACCGAGCCGAGCTAAGTGATACCTAAGAAGGAAAAAAAAAAACTACTCGGTGACAAGGAAAGTGGACAGCTGCAAACAACTTTGAGGACCCCGTGTTATTTAACAGTGCGCACAGAAGCGGTGAAAACTGTCGCATTCACCAGCCCAGTACATTTTCAGCCTGTTTCGAGATTATTGCCTGCATGAGTTGTCCCCCGTGCATACACAGACATGCATTTTTTGTGGCAGCTTTGTGCTCTGCCACGAAAAATGCGTGCGTGTTGCGGCAAGGGAGACAACTCGTGCAACACTGTTAAATAACACGGGTACCTCAAAGTTGTTCGCAACTGTCCACTTTCCTTGTCACCGAGTAGTTTTGTTTTTTCCTTCTTAGGTATCACTTAGCTCGGCTCGGTCTCGGTTAGCCCGATTTGGCCGTCATCGCAGGGGCCTACAGGGTTGAGCGGTACCGGTTGTTTGTGCCAATTTCCGGACTCCGCATGTGCAGAACAGTAGGTCAGTGCAGCGTGACCCTTTAATCGTCTGATCGGTTTAGTCCTACGTGTACAGTGTAATTGAGACGTTGTGTTAACAGACACGCAGCTTAAATACCTGCCTACCGTCATTTGGTAAAAAGAGCTTATGTGCCTGGATTTGATAAGCACTAAGCTCCTTTTACGGTAAATTTTCGTGGTAGCTGTGCCGTCCAAGACACTCGAGTTGTAAATGTGGTGTTTGCTTGCAGGATCAGTCGCTTTGTTCAAAATACAAGTCCTAGATTTTCAACAAAAAATACGCGTAAGAGTTTCAACTCACGACACAGACCAAAAACAGTAGAATATTTTTGATTCCATAGTGTGTGTGGGGGGGGGGGGGGGGCGGGGTGGTGATCGCTGCTTAAGGGTTTAACGTCCTTTTCCACTACGTATGGTTGGTATCAAAGACAGGCAAAGTCTTTAGAAACAAGCAGAACGTGTACTTGGCCAACAGCCTCTTCATTTCTTCATGATTTTAGTGGTTTCTGCATTGAGACTAAGTGCTTGTTTCGGAGTTGTTTGTAAAACAAATGTGTCTGAATGCATTAATGCGTCAACACAAGATATTATTAGTTAGAGCTTGGTGTACAAATCATGGAAGTGCAAACTGTTACGTCACGGCTGTTAGGCGTGCATGCTGTTACCATGCCTGATTTAGATCGACGAACATTATCTTACTTGATAAAGGGATAATTAAAGAAAACAGTGGTGAAAGTGTCAGACGAGTGGTCTTGCACTCTCTCTCTCTCTCTCTCTCTCTCTCTCTCTCTCTCTCTCTCTCTCTCTCTCCTTTTTTTTCCGTTACATAGACTAATTACGCTTGAACACGAAAACAGCCACATGTGGCTAAGCACAAAAGTTGTTCTTCCGTGTTCAGCTAGTTCGCAGGCGATAGGACAAGGGACATAACTAGGGTAATCTGTGGTTCATTTTCAGTGTTAGTTCCCCTGAACCGTGTTGCGCTCCTGTCTCCCTGTCTGGCTGGCTGGCTGGCTGTCTCTCTCTCTCTCTCTCTCTGTGCGGACGTGCGTTTCCGTGTGTGTATGTGCGTACTTGCGTTTTGTGTGTGTGTGTGGGGGGGGGGGGGGGGAGGAAAGGGGGTGTTGACGGCTGACTTAGTCACAAAGCTCCTAAAATCCTGTTTACTGTAATCTGTGTCCCACGTTAAAACAAAACAAAGCAAGAAATGTGATATACTGAAATGAAGTGCTAGTAGTGCTACCCTAAAATCCTGTTTACTGTAATCTGTGTCCCACGTTAAAACAAAACAAAGCAAGAAATGTGATATACTGAAATGAAGTGCTACTAGTGCTACCCTAGAATCCTGGCACCGAAAAAAAAAATAAATAACATTTAATTCCCCTGTTCCATTCTGACCATAGTGATCTTCAGTGATCTCAGATTAGCCGTGCCTTGTTTCTTTCCTGGCGGTTTGCTCTGACTTTGGTTTTTCTGACCTCTTACAACCCACAGGCGTCTTTTCCTTCTGATAATTCAACTTCTTTCAACTTCAATTAGAAGCGCTGAAGTCGGCAAACAGACTACCGTCACTTTGTAGTTTTCAGCATAGAAGTTCTCGGCTTCTTTGCAACAGTCGTTACGTGCTGAATGCCGTGATATCCAGGACACAGTACCAGAAAACAGTACTGACACTCGGTCTTGTCGCTAGCGTTATTGCAATGTCTCGGTGACTATTTTGATAACCGGGTTTGTCTTGTCTGTGGAGGGGCTTTTGATCGCGCTAAAACATGTTGATTCTACACCGCTGAGAAGATTACTTTAGTCACGCATTATCTGGGGTTGGGGTTATGGGTTGCGAACTCTCTCTCTCTCTCTCCTCTCTCTCTCTCTCTCTCTCTCTGTGGTCATCTATAAACACCCAACATGTACATATTTACATAATATGTTAGTTTTCATTAACTTTAATCATTTCTGTTTCTTGGTTATCTTTGTCATCTATTTTAGCTATTATGCTTATTCGCCGCCTTCCTGTATTTCAGTTTTAAATTAATGTCTAGAATGTATATAATCCTTAGCTTACTTTTACTCTCGTACTGTAGTCTAGCAACGGCAAGGTTGCAAACTGGCCTTTTGGCCAAAATCTTCTACCGTTGGAAAATAAAGGATTGTTATTGTTATTGTCATTGTCATTGTTATTCTCTCTCTCTCTCTCTCTCTCTCTCTCTCTCTCTCTCTCTCTCTCTCTCTCTCTCTCTCTCTCTCTCTCTCTCTCTCTCTCTCTCTCTCTCTCTCTCTCTCGCGGGGCCGGGATAGAAGAGGTGATAGAGGGTTGGGGTTTTCAGCGCCCGGTTCCGACGTGAATCTCGACTGGGGGCCAAATATTTATGTTGGCGTTTTCCTCATTACCCTGTCGTTAATATCGCCCGTATGTGGTGTAAAAGGACATTAAACCCTAAAATCTCTCTCTCTCTCTCTCTCTCTCTCTCTCTCTCTCTCTCTCTCTCTCTCTCTCTCTCTCTCTCTCTCTCTCGCGGGAAGTCCGGTGACTCAAGCGGTTGGGCGTCAGTCTAGTGGGAAGGTCGCGGGTTCGAATCTGGTTAGGTCATATTTTTGTACAGGCTCTTTTCAAAGCCCTCGTCTTCAAGACAAATTAACATCAAAGCACCCACCATCTACCAACTCACCCACTAAATGTGTGTGTGTGTGTGTGTGTGTGTGTGTGTGTGTGTGTGTGTGTGTGTGTGTGTGTGTGTGTGTGTGTGTCTGTCTGTCTGTCTGTCTGTCTGTCTGTCTGTCTGAGAGAGAGAGCGAGAGAGAGAGAGAGAGAGTCTGTGCGCGCATTTGCATGTCTGTCTGTCTGTCTGTCTGTGTATATTATTATAATTATCTTGATTACGAATTATCACAATGTCCCAGGCCGAATCAAATTCCAAATAATCTTCTCCATGTTTGTCACGCATGACACGCTTTGTGCAGTCACGTTCGAACTGAACCCCCGTAATGGTCTCGCAATGCCGCTGTCCCATTGACTGGTCAGTCACCACCGACGTTCACAATAAACTATTCTGCCTCTGTCTGTGTCTTGGTGTTCCTGCGCGCACGCCCCGGGATAAGCATAACAATGCTCGGTCAGAGGGACAAAAAGACCAATGATTTGTCAATTCGTCAAACAGTCCCTTACATTACAACGTCTGGTTCAGTCTCTCTGACTTGACTGGTTGATTGTTCTGTGGTTTCCGGTTCGGCATGCGCACCGTCAATATTGTTTGCCGGATGTCAGTTTCGGGCACAGGCGCGCGCGGCGGCACTGCGGAGGTATGGATTCGCCTTGCGAATGAGGAGGCTGAGGTAGAACAACTGGGGTGTGTGGGTAACAGCTGGAGGAGGGGGGGGTGTGGATTGGTTTAGCAGTGGGGATCAGTCGCTGATGTGCAACCAGCAGGATCTGCATTTTTCTGGCAGATGAAATTTATAGCCATGTTCACCCCAGCTTGGGTATTTTCAATTTTTGTTTTGTTCCTTATTTGTTTATTTGGCTGGTTGCTCTGTTGCTCTCTCTCTCTCTCTCTCTCTCTCTCTCTCTCTCTCTCTCTCTCTCTCTCTCTCTCTCTTGTGTTTTGTTTTATTCGTGTGCCTGTTTGATTGTTTGCTTGATTGGGGTTTATCCAAACATTGTGAAAGTTTTTATTTGTGTGTGTGTGTGTGTGTGTGTGTGTGTGTGTGTGTGTGTGTGTGTGTGTGTGTGTGTGTGTGTGTGTGTGTGTGTGTGTGTGTTCCCTTGCGTCTAATTTCTTTTGGCCACCGCTTGTTATTACACGCTCCAACCGGAAACCCCTACTACTACACACACACACAGAAAAACAACAAGAAGAAAAAAGACAAATACGCAGTCATAAACAGCCGCACGCCAACACTGCACTTTGTGAGCCGATGAATTAATTAATAGTCTGCCACACTTAACTGTTTGTCTCATCCGTCACACAGGTCCAAAACCGCCAGAGAAAAAAAACAAAAAAACTCTCACTTCTATCTCTATCCTTCGATTGCCGGCATAATATTCTCGTTGACTGAACCGGCGCCTGTCGCTCACAGCCAGACCAGATGGTTGAGCGCTAGCTAGATTGAGGATACATCATCCTTCCAGTGCCTGTTTGACTTCGTATTGTTGGCCTAGCTCTCCAGAATCTCCAACCCACGGCGCGTCCAACACAGAAATATCAGGAGGGCCTTTCCCCAGACCAACGTGGAGTGCTGATACAATTTTCCAAGTTTGTGATTTCTGTCGCTCGCGTGTGATCCCGTGGTTTGCCTTTCGGTGGCTGCTGGTTGTCGGAAATTAATTGAATGCGTGGGTGGTTCTTGTCTTTGGGTTACAATTTCAGGATGATGTGGTGTTAGTGGTTCTTGATTCAGGATGATAAATCGAAAATATGTGGCCTGGTATTCGTGTTTCGTCAGATGTAGAACTTGGTGGGTGTGGATGACAAGATGGTGGCAATTGACTTGATGCTAAACAGGAGAATCTACGGAATCAAAAGGACATTTTCAGTGAAGAAGGCATGTATATGAAAGGAGAGAATTCTTTCACGATCCAGGTTGTAGCATGCTGGAGTGTGTAGGAACAGTCTCTGGGTCCTCCAACCTTTGTTGGAGACAATGTTGCTCAGTGGTGTGGTTGTAAGCTGTGAATACATTTGAAATCAACGCCGAAAGTGGAGCACATAATACTCGTGGTTTTGGAAGTCAAATGACAGTATGTCAAAAGTACGAAGTACTTTTCAAAACCGTAGTGTGTTGTGCTGTGAAAGAGCTGAATGGATCGAACCGCGAGAGAACTGAAAAGATCGGATTATGAAAGAAATGAGAGGATTCCTCAAAACCGAGATTTCAAGGGTGAACTGTTGGAATGATAGGCGATCACTATACCGTAAACACGAGCATCGATGTTCCAGACTGGCCTGTTTTAAATGGTGCAGGTTATATTGCGCATAGCCCCTATACTTCACGCTTTACGTGTACATTTTTCATAGCGAGAGGCTACAGGAAGCCAAACAGTGAGGCAGTATCGACGTACGGTAATACGATATTCACGACAAACGGGAAAACAGTGATTTATGGGCCCTGATATTAGAGTGGTCCTACCCTAGTATTATGACCCCCTGGCAGAGAATCACGGCAAACAATTGCTAGGGGTGTGAATAACCTTAATCGGGCACTCGAGTCCGTACAGAAAATGTCAGTGTGAAGAACAAGCCTTTGATCAGTAAAGGCAAAGGTGCAAATGCAGTACGGGTGGTCATGTTGAAGATGTGCGTGTCACAAGGTTGTAATTCACTTTTGAGATGAGAATAATCGTGCCTCTGATGTATCTCTTGTCAGAGATACGACGAAATAAGAGTTCAGGGGCAGCCGAGGATGAGAGTGATTGTATCGAAGTTGTAACTCTTGTCAGGAATGCGACGAAGTAAGAGTTCAGCTGCGGCCGAGAGATAGAGTAGGGTATTCTTCAGGAACAAGTTACTATCGCTGTCTTTGTAAGCCGTTCTTTCTCTGTTATCTATTACGGAGGATTCCAGACAGCAGAACGCGACTTGTGTGTGTAATTCACCAGTGAACTGCTACACTGTTCGCAGTATGTAGGAATAGCTTGTCCGTATTTCAGACCTCTGGGTCAAAATGTCATACATTATTAGGTCTTCCCAACTCCGTGTTTGTCTCAAAATGGGAGATTGTGACCCGTCCCACAGCTTGACGGTAGAGTGCTGTATGTATGTGAGCAGTGTTTGCGAGTGAGTAACCCTTACTGGAGACCTCTTGTCAGAAAGGCAAGTCTGTTCAGAGCCGGCTCGAACTTTGTCCCAGAAAGCAGAAACTTGTGATTTGTCCTTCAGCGTAGAAACGAGTCTGTGCGTCTGAGCAGTGTGTTTGATTGAGTGTCCCATATTGCAGACCACTGGATCTGAATATCAAAAAAAAAATCGCAATGCAAACATTGTCTCAAAAAGCAGAAAATTGTGAACCCATCCGACAATGAATGTCAGTGTTATGAAAAAGAAAATAGTATAGAAGTCAATGTTATGAAGTCTCCGCGATGCTGCCTTCGTTTCAGAAATCGTGAATCGTTTCACACCTCGACAGCGTTGATAGAACTCTCTGTGGACGTGTTTACAAGAAATTTCTGTCGGATGAGGACTAGAATTCTTTGATCTACGATATTGCTTTGCTGACGCCTCGGGTGTTCTTTCGCTGTCATTGTCCCCCTTCCTTAGAAAGGGCAGTAATAAGGCCGGGACAAACAGTCTACAGGTGGTGGTAGTCAATCGCTTTATAACACGGGGGTAAACCAAGACGGCGGGGATTTTTTTTTTTTTTTTTTCGTGTGCTACTCCGATTCAAGAGTTCTTAGGGCTGACGCGTGAACGATACTAGCTCTAGTCTCAGACTTGTTTTGTTTTGTTTTGTTTCGTCTTGTCTTGTTTTTGTTTGTTGTTTTGTTTTGTTTTTGTTGTTGTTGTTGTGGGTTGTTGTTGTTGTTGTTGTTTTGTTTTTTGTTGTTGTTTTTTGTTGTTTTTGTTGTTGTTTCGGGGGGGGGGGGGCTTGGTTTGGTTTGGTTTGGGTTTTTTTTTTTTCATTTTCAAATGTGAGTAACACCGGGAAAACTTCTTTGATTCGTGTTTGGCAGTGTTAAAGAAATAGGCCATTTCAACAATGTTTTGTTTTAACTGAGAGAAATCGCCGTCCAAATCTTTTAATTGGAGTAGCACTGAAGAAACTGCTCACCGTCTTCAGTAACCCCCAGTCAACAATGCCAGACAAGTAGGGTGCGGTATTGGCTGCGGGCTGGCCGCTCAAGGGCTGACTTCTCGCCAAAGGGGCATGCAAGGGTCACCATACTGTACGGATTTTTGACTGCCTGGACATGCAGACCTGACGGGTTATAGTCATTATGTATAGAGATGTCGAACTTTTTTAGTCTGCAAGGCACCACCGTTCAGATGCATTTATAGCACTGCCGCTCGCAAACAACATGTACCGGGATTTAATTGACAATATTTTATATACTTACACTTACAATATTTCATACAATTGTGTTTGTAACGAACAGCCAAACTTGGACTTTATTATTCTTATTATGAAGTATACTCGTCACAAGAAATGGAGAACTTGCTGCGAAAACACGCCTAAGTCAATGAATAAGTACTGATGATGAAATATGCCTTATCGTGTCTCTGTTGCCTGCTTATAAAGGCAAATAAATGAGCGATATCAAATGCAAACGACTGAGTCTTTCACAAGTGCATTCCCAATTTGTTCCAAACTTACTGTGGTAATTGCTCAGACTTGTTAATTTGTTCAAATTTTCGGCATTATGGCTAGTCATTTAAGCTGTACCACGGTATCTCTGTGAATATGTACAAGCAAGCTTTTCTGCTTTCACGCACTGCGTAGTCTATCCTGTGTGAAAGTTTGGTTACTTCATCCAATGTACACCAGCTGATCTTTTTACAACTACAAAATTACAAGGTGATCCTTTAACGTTTTTGGTACATGTGTGCGTGTAAACCGTGCATGAACTGCCAAAATACACAGTGTCCTGCCGTCGTCTTAAAACAGAGCCTAAAGCGGTAGTCGAATCTATAGAAATTAGGCCCTTTTTCCAGATGACGTCAGAGTCGCTGCATACGGTGATCCAGATATTCATGGGCTACACTTCATATCGCGCTGTACAGTGTGGATACCTATGCTAAACACATATAGCTCTCGCAAGACGAGTAACTGCGCTGAACCGGAAGGCCACAGCGGCGCCTAATAAGCGGATCAGAGGTTTGCTCCTAGCCGAATTTATCCCGTAATTGCCTGTAACTTCGTTGTGTTCAATGCCTGTTGATAGCTGTGTTTTCGCGGAGGGATGGCAGTTTTCCGCCGCTTGCCAGTTGATTGCCTGGACGTGTGTACAAGACGGCGATGTTCATTTGGAGGATATTCTGCTGGCGGTGGACGGCCGAACTTAACTGCTTGTAACACTGTTGTGTTCAGTGCCTGCTGATTGCAGGGATGGGAGTTTCGCTGCTCGCATTTCGACTGCCTGGACATGCAGACATGACGGTGTTGTTCATTTTCGGGAACTTCCAGACAGGTAATCAAGGACGCTTTGTTGCGTGTTGCGGATATCGGCGCCAGTGGCAGTTTCTCTACTGGAGAGAACAGATGTGCTAGCTAACACAAACTGAACCTTCTTCCGTGCATCTGTGACAGTACAGAGGTGTTTGTTTTCTGGATTTAGTCACGCTTCTACTGAACAGTCGGTGGGTAACAAGTCGACAGTAACTTCTTGTATCAAGAATCTCTCGGTACCGTCAGTACGACGGCCGATGGCTTAAACAGCGGCTTTGCTTTTATTTCAGACGAAGTCTTCCTATTGCTGGAAGTGTCTTTTGAGACATTTAGGAAGCAGAGACAATTCTCACAACTTGCTAGGGAGTAAACTGAGACATTTAAAGGGCAAAAAAAGCGGACAGTTCTCACAAGTGGATATGGAGTATGTTGTGGAGTGGAGAGGACATTTTGGAAAGAAAGGAAGAGAGACAAGGTCGTGCGACTGGAATCGGAGTATATTCAGACATTTTACAAACACATATAAGCAGGGAAAAAATCGTATAACCCAGCAGTAAGCATATCGAGACATTTGAAAACAAAAAAGAGACAACTCTTACAACAGAATATTGGGAGAATCGTTCTACAATTTATTTCTCTAGAAACGCCAGTGGCTGCACTAATTCGAGGATGTTGCTCAACTCTCCGCGAAGCCCCCAGCTCAAGAGAGCGACGGAGAGAATGAAGAGAACGAATCCTGTGGATAAGCGCCGCAACAAATACCTCGACAAGGTCGTCGAGCAGATCCAAGAGGGAAGGATTATCCGGACTTTTCAGTACCACTACAGCGCCAAGGGAGCTGAAAATCCCTGCTCCATGATGACTGCCCGGCGGAGTTTGTCGATGTGGAAGAAATCGATGGAAAATGCGGATCCCAGGAAAACTCCATCGGTTCACGGTAGCCCGGATAATGCAGATCCCAGGAAAACCCCAACGGTTAGCGGGGGTTTGGATCAGATTTCAAAATCGAGCGGTTCCACTCCGCTGTCTGTCTCCCCTGAAAACCGCAGCTTGACACTGCAAAATGTGGAGAGAGCCGAGAAAACGCGTGGTGTCAGGGAAAAAAGAAACAGCTTTGCTGAAAGAGATCGTGGTGGATCGATGAAATGCAAAAAGCTTCCCAACATTTCTGTGACCGTGCCTAAAATTGATCAGGACCCAACGATCCCGTCGTCTAGGTCCATGAGGAACTCACCACGGTCCCCTAACAGCGTGAACCCCAAGGACAACCTGCTGAACACGACATCCGGGCCATACTTCAGCCCCAGAGCCCGTCCGCCGTCAGCTCACTCTAGTTCCGACAGTAAGAATTCGTCAGACTCGAGTCAGAGTCGACTTGGGAAGCTCGTGGATGATTTGACGGCGGTGAAAAGGTTTCACCAGAAGACTCACCACCAGTGGAAGAGGATGAAGACTTACCATGAGCTGCTTATAGAGAGGAGGCTGTTGCGGAAGAGAGGGATCAGGCAGAGGATCCATAACCTGTTCAGGCCGAAGGAGCCGGAGAAAATGACGGCCGGGGATCGGATACGGAAGGTGCTTCGGCGGGCGCAGTACTACGGCGATGACATCAAGAGACTGGTAAGGGTGCAGAGAGTGAAGGGAAGGGGAAGGAACACGTGCAATCCGTAAAGAAGATTTACCTCACTCAGTCTGACCTAATTTCCTTTTGGTGCGAAAGGATTTGTTCTTGCTTTTTGTAAGGTGAACACGGTTTGTCTTCTTTGAGAAATGCATTGTGTGTGTGTGTGTGTGTGTGTGTGTGTGTGTGTGTGTGTGTGTGTGTGTGTGTGTGTGTGTGTGTGTGTGTGTGTGTGTGTGTTCATAATATACACAAGAAATACAAGTAATTATTCTTGTCTCCTTTCCATATTTTCTATCAATCAAAAAATGCCGATAACGTCAAGCTTCATTTCCTTTCTTCAACAAGCCTTTTCTCTAAGTTTATTCAACCGTTCACACGCTCTTAATGGTAACTTCATATTGAAGAAAGCTTCAAGTGGTACCCTCCGGTATTATGAGATATTTGCTTATTCCTAACCCATTCATTGACACTTTTATTTCTCGATGGCTATGTGGACGTGTGCCTGCTTTTGCACTCAGCAGGTGTGAAATGAATGCAAGCAGGTGTGAAATGCATGCCTTGTTAGTCGGTGTAAGCCAATGCTCATTATATCAGCCCACTAACTCTGTCCCAGTGTTGTGCTGTGTGCCCTGAAAAACAATTACCCTCAGGTTGCCAGAGCAGAACGGAGCGGAAATAGAGCGAACGGTGAAAAAGAATCAAGAATGGCCGAATGGAATATGATTTGGGGCCGCGTGAGTTTGATGAGCCTTTGATGGTAGCGGCCGTGACTGGCTGTTTTGTGCGATTTGAATACCAAAATGCCCATGGAATCAGGCTCGTGAAATGGCGCTCGGTCACACGTCACTAAATCTTGTTTGCGTGTGTGTGTTCATGCGTGGAGATACAATTCTGGTGGCTGTCTAGGACTTTCGAAATCCTGATTTAGTATGCATTGAGACCAGGTGTACAGTAACAAAAAACAAATTAGAGAATCAATCAATCAATCAAATCAAATCAAAATTTATATGTTGTCATCGGACCCCAACGCTCATTCGAATGAGATGCCAAGGCAACCTTACAAAGAACAACCGCATATTTGTTAAAATAAACTTTTACGTTCTGTTTTACAGTCAATAATATGATATTGTCGTACTTAACATTATTTCCCGTCTTAACAGATTAGCAAATGGGGGTGATGGATTGGCTGAATGGGGATGGGGTATGGAGTGGAGGATTCTTTTAGAGGAATTTGCAAGTAGTTAGTTTTCGGCTCCTGTACCAGTTCTGTCGTTAACCGGAACTTTAATCCGACTTCTTTCCATAAATCATTTTCTACTCTCTACTACCGCTGTACTCGCAAACACTTCACTAAAGAAGCCAGACCTCTATGGGACAAGTAGCTACTGACAGTAACCCAGAGAGTCACGACTTCCTACTTTATTGGCTACTTCACGGTGTTCATATAAGCACTGTTAGATACTTTGCTCTGGGAGGATGGCCGGGTTTATGCCGCTCCTGTGACACTAGGAGCTGACCGCACTCATTCACTGGTACTTGAACTGGAAGAACCTAGACCCGGCCTAGGCTAAGTCGTCCCCTCTTCAGAGTAAGATATCCATTGAGCCATCAGGGCAAGGAGGGTGGGTGGGTGGGTGTTTTGGGGTTTAACGTCCTTTTCCACCACATACGGGTGATATCAAAGACGGGGCAACGATGAAAGATCCAGTACAAATATTTGACCCCAGCCGGGATACGAACTCGCGACCCGAGCATTTGAAGTCCAATGCGCTACCATTCGGCCACCCCGGCTCCCCCATCAGGGCAAGGAACACCGCAAAACGATCGTTGATAATGATTTTATTAGTGTTATTATTTTGGAGTGCATACGAGCCGATCGTAGCCCTGAGCACAAACGTCTCAAAATTTGTACGTTAATCATTTTCATGAAACTTGTTTTTCTCTTTGCTAACTTGCTTGCTTTGGGTTGGTGGCTGGTGGCTGGTGGATTGTTGGTTGGTTAGTTGGTTGGCTGGTTGTACTGGTTGGTTGGCTGACTAATTGTGAGACAGCTCATCTCCAGACCAAATAAATGCCTAACGATGTTCTGACTGGTTTTATTTCTTTTCCCAGCCTCTGGTCAGATTTCGGCGGGCGGCAAGAACACTCATGGCGTTGCTGAAGACAGTAAAATTGAGCAGGTAAATTGGCACTGGCCCAGCTAAATCAACTCAAGGAAAGCTGTTTTACTTCTCAGAGGGGACGAGGATCAGATGAAAAGGAAAGTTCATTCAAACTGATAGTAAACTAATGCAAAACAGTAGCGGTGAAAGCCGAGGAGAGGGTAGCAGTTGTTCTTTTTTGTGGTGGTAATGGTGTTACGGTTGTATTGTAAATACGTGTAAACGTGCAATTTGTAACTGTATAAAGATTAACTCTTAAGAGCCCGAGCCCGGCTACCCCCTGCCCACTATATGATAAGACTTGTGAAAAAGAAGTGTGTGTGTGTGTGTGTGTGTGTGTGTGTGTGTGTGTGTGTGTGTGTGTGTGTGTGTGTGTGTGTGTGTGTGTGTGTGTGTGTGTGTGTGTGAGAGAGAGAGAGAGAGAGAGAGAGTATGAGAATGCCTGTGTTCTGTTTTTAGCTCAGCGTTCAGCTTATGAATGAACTCCTACTCTATTTCTTAATTCTTAATTAATTTTAAATTAATGTAATTAGTTGAGTCTGTGATTCATATTGACTGTTCTTAATTATTTATTTGTTGATTTATACTGAGCCTGTCTTATATCTCAATTGCCTGTTTCGGGATGAATAAATGGCATTAGAACAAGCCACTGCTTCAAGCCATTATTACGCAAAGAGTGGGCCTGGGCCTTCCCCGCTTGGCGCGAGACCGCTGCACATTGCATAATAGTGGCTTCGAGTGGCGTCTAGTCATCCGAAGATCGGAAAGAAAACGCGATTTTTGTATGGACTTTTAAGAGATAAGCGTAAACAATGTGTATTTGGTTTAGGGTGGTTCCTGTATGCGTAATCATTGATTGTTCGTGACTGTGCATCAAGATCACATTGTGTAACCACGTGAATTAGAATATATAATGAAACTGTTTCTCATTTCAGAGACAAAGGAAAGGGCTCAGAGCCGGCCGTGTGGATTGACGAAGATGACATCCGAGCGTCACGCAGAGCGTACGAGATGTTCGGCCTCACGTTTGACCCTTTTCTCTTCCGGGTCAACAGAGATGTGAGTGTTGTTTGTGTTCCGTGTGTGTATTGTGGTGAGCGAGTTCCCCTTAACCCGGCTGAGCGAAATTCGTGAGTGAAAAACTCCATAATGCAGTTAACGAGCGGCTATTTCACGGAGAAAGGAACGAGTGACAGCCAGTAACATGCTTGAATAGGAGAATAGCGTAGGCGAACGAGATTGACAACTGAAAGTTTCATCACCCATGGAGAAAGCAAGCGTCTTACAGTTACAATCCTTGAAGGAGTCTACGCCGAAACGTTAAATCAGTTTTTGTTGGTGGTGGTGGTGGTGGTGGTGGTGTGGCGGGGGGTGGGATGAGGGGTGTGTGTTGTTAATGCAATTCGAATACTTTTGCCAATACTTTTGATGTAGTCTTTTGTTTCGATTTAAACTTTCGGTATGGTGGTATGCATGCTGCTCTCTCTCTCTCTCTCTCTCTCTCTCTCTCTCTCTCTGTATGTCATTACGATTATGAGTGCGTTATCATTATGTTGAAACTACAAACGCAAATGGCACTGTGTCATATTGTCCATGTACCCCGTGGGTTGTTTTTTTTTTTTTTAAATAAACCCCCCCTCTCTCTCTCTCTCTCTCTCTCTCTCTCTCTCTCTCTCTGTGTTTCATGAAAAGCCAATCGTTCATTGTAAACGTTGCAACATGATGCGGAAAAGGATGACACGGACTAACCAAACGTTTCTTCGCCAACCCCTTTCTATAGCTGAACGTGAGTAACGAAGCCAAAGCCATCTTGTCCATGACGCCGGGGACACGTTCAGAAGAGCAGCAGCACGTGGCGCTCGTCTCTTTGTGTCAAGCGGTGCCCGCGTTCAGCGAGTTCCCCAAAGCCATGCAACAGTCGCTGGTCAGGGTCGGCTGGTATGAAACGTAAGTCCACGTTTCCTTCTTTCTTTCTTTCTTTCTTTTCCTTCTGTCTTTCACCATTTCTGTCTTTCTCTCTGTCTTTCTTACTCTTTCTTTTCAATACTAAGAACAGAAGCTTTATAAGCAACGTTGTGTGTTCCTGGGGTAACTGACTATTTATTCACAGCTTTCTTTCTTTCTTTCTTTCTTTCTTTCTTTCTCTTCAATACTCAGAAAATAAGCTATGATGAACGGTCTGTGTTCCTGGGGCATCTGACTATTTGTTCATCGCTTTCTTTCTTTCTTTCTTTCTTTTTGTTTCATTTTTTCTTTCTTTTTTTCTTTCTTTTTTTCTTTCTTTTTTCTTTCTCTCTTTCTTTCCTACTTTTTCTCTTCAGTACTAAGAAAAGAAGCTTTATAAGCAACGTTCTGTGTTCCTGGGGTACCTGACTATTTATTTACCGCTTGCGTCGCTGATTTGAATCAGGTTTGAATCACGGCGCATTATCATCAGAGAAGGTCACATGGCGGACAACTTCTACCTCATTCTTTCCGGCACAGGTACGTTCTTCTGAAGGTTTGCTTCACTGGTTGGTTGGATGCTAGGTTGGTTGGTTCGTTCGTTCGTTAACACATTTCGTACCGCGCACGGGTATCCCACGTCTTTGACTCTTTTTCGGTTTTGGCCCTGTATGCGAAAATCAGGCAAGATTTAACGGTTCCTTGTCGGCTCTTGTCGCCGCAAACACGAGTATAATCAAACTGCAACACTTCCACTACGCCAAATTTGTCCGTGTTTTTGTTGTTTGTTTGTTTTTGTTTTTTTTTTAAGTAAGGGCCATTGGTGCACAAACCCCATCTTACTTGGTAGGAATTGATTTAATTCGTTTGTTGGTTGGTTGGTTTATTGGTGATTAGGGAAGGGATTAATTCACCGTAAAGATACCTTTGTGCGTTCATGCGTTCTGCCTGCATGGTGATAATAAGCATAGAGAGTTCTGCTTTTATATTACGAAGAGACAAAACCATTCGTTGTGAGACATGTATCTACGAAAATAGTGTAGAACTATTTAGTTCGAGGGATTAATGCACACCACTATCACGAGCACATATAAAAAAATATATTCTGTCTTTCTGCAGCCGTGGTCACGATACGAGAGCAGAACAAACAGACAGGAGAGTACTTCGGACGGACAGCGGCCATTCTCAAGAAAGGAATGAGTTTTGGGGTAAGTTTGCCTGTGTATTTAGGCCTACAGTATACACTCGACAACCGAACGTCAATCGGACGAATTAGTTATTGTTCGAAAATTGAATGCGAAAAGGTTTGCTGAATTATATACACTTGACAACTGAACGTCAAGTTAGCTATTCTTTGAAATTTTATGCGAAAAGGTTTGCTCAGTTGTGGTGCTCGATTCGTGCATGTTTTGAGATTTAATTTTAAACTTACTGTGTCTCCACATGCGTAAATTTATAGCTGAAGCCTCCTAGAATGGGGGGGGGGAGAGGGGGGGGCTTGGATAGCCGAATGGTAGAGCGTTGGATTCTCAATGCTCGGGTCGTGAGTTCGATTCCCGGCTGGGGCCAAATATTTGTATTGGCCTTTTTCTCGTCGCCCCGTCTTTGATATCACCCTTACGTGGTGGAAAAGGGCGTTAAACTACCAAAGACCCACCCCTCCCACCCTCCCAGCACGGATACAGCACAAGACATACGTCGTCACTGCAGCCAAGGACTCTTTAACTCTCTGCAATACTAATAGTACGTCTACAGTCGTTGGTGCAGCTGACAAGACAAATGTCTGGTTTTACTATTGTTATTGCTGGAGGTTTTATGTAACCTATTAACTCTGGTGCTGCTGCAGCTGGAGGCATGAGAGAGAGAGAGAGAGAGAGAGAGAGAGAGAGAGATTTTATAAGCCAAACTCCTTGTGTGCTTTCATTATCTCCTTCACGTGTCGGTGAAGACCAAAAAAAAATTAATTTCCTGTTTTAAGGACAATAAAGTTATCTGTATCTGTATGTGTATCTGTATCTGTAATGTTCCAGTATCAGACCTGGGCAGTTGTCCAGCAGTTATGGTTCTCTTTTTGTCAGTTTTGACAAGGAGACAACTCTCTATGTGCGATTTGTCCTGGCTGACATTTTTCACTCTGTTGCCTCCCCTGCCTCACTCTTCTCTCCAGGAATTAGCCTTGATGTACGGCGGGAAGCGTTCGGCCACCGTGACGTGTAAAGACAACGTGGAGCTGTTGGCAGTCGGGCGTGACGACTACATCGACATTTTCATGCAGAGCGAGCAGGGCGGTGAACCGGAACACGTCAAATTTCTTCGCTCCGTTCGGCTTCTGGCGGACTTTCCCGTCTCCTCCTTACCGCTTGACGATCCGTCTGTCTGTCTCTACACTTACGTCAGGTCACAGTTTGAAACATTTTATTTTATACTTATAAATATTTCTTAGAATAGTATACATATATTATACCATTGTATTACAGTACTGTTATAAAGTATTGACGTAATCAGTGCCGAATCTCTCTCTCTCTCTCTCTCTCTCTCTCTCTCTCTCTCTCTCTCTCTCTTTCTCTGTGCTAGGATCTGTCGATCTAAGACACAATACAAGCATTGACCGTAGGACAGTCTTGCCCGGAAATGTTCATATTTTTCTTTGTTTCTCATTTTCAAAAAATCCGTTTTGCTTGCGTCGATGTATGCTGCACCTTTGACTTAAATCTGAGGAGTCAAATTTACATGTAGAACTCCAGGAAGGTTTCTTCCCCTTGGCCAGTAAGGCTGTCAAAATTGAGAAACAGTGACGAACAACCTCGACAGTCATCTGAATGAAGGGCGTAAGTGTCATGAATTTGACAGGGCCTATACGCCCTTTTCCAGACGACGATACACCTAGTTTAGCTGACACACGTATCTCAGTGATCAACACAACGTTTGAAAATATTTGTCTGTGTCTGTACATACAGGCGTGGCGTGCTGTTATGTAAAGACAGCAACAAATCGGACTGGATCTACGTCATCAAGTCCGGTTCGTGTCGCGTGCTGAAAGCGCTGACCGCGGTCAAGCCGACCATCCACTGGACAGAGAACCCCTGGGACCACAGCAAGGACATCGTGCCCAGTGAGTGTCTTCAGCTTGGTTTTCTGTTGTTCTGTGTGCATGTTCCTCCCTAGTTTGTGTTGTCCTGTGTACATGTTCCTCCCTAGTTTCTGTTGTCCTGTCTGCATGTTCCTCCCTAGTTTATGTTGTCCTGTGTACATGTTCCTCCCTAGTTTATGTTGTCCTGTCTGCATGTTCCTCCATAGTTCTTGTTGCCCTGTGTACATGTTATCGTAACTTTGATCTACCACAGAAACACACACGCGAGGTTGTGTTCATTCTCTTAGTCAGAGTACACAGTCTGAAATGTGAACTTCTCTTCTACAGACAGCCCGCCCCACCCAAAGATAACTGATCCCCGGTTGATGTCCCCACCCTGCACCCGACGGTCGGGGCGCCTGTCTCCCCTCAGTACCCGGGCTAGCAGCAGGACGCCAAGGTCTGAGCTTCCAAACCTGCTGTCTGAGATCAAGAAACGTAGCGACGAGGAAGGTATGACATTAATCACTTCTACAACGTTATATTCATTTTGTTATATAGCTACCGAGAAAGACATGCAGCTATCCGCAGCACCCTGAACCAGGTCCCAATGGGCTGAATCGTTCACTTCCTACTTTCGGCAGTGAGCAACGATATTTTGTGTATCTCGGTTCGCAAAGGTATCGGACTTATACTGCTTGTTTGACGCGAAACACTTAAGCTTTCTAGAGGATGCGAATGCCTACTAAGACTATATTGCGTGTAGCAAGCTTCAAAACAGTGTTCCAATCTGATTTTTTTTTTTTCGCAGGCAAGTGGAAGCATCATGGCTGTTCTCTCTCACTCTCTCTTCCTCTCTCTCTCACACACACACACAAACTTACACTTACGTTCACACAGAATGATCCTCCCCTCCCACCAACACACACTCGCACACAACAACAACTAAATACCACATCTAAGAGTTAATTCAGCCAATGAGGGCCCGGTTCATGGTGCTGCGGATAGCTGCATGTCCGAGAAAGCACTTCAATACCCCTCCCTAAACATCACATAAAAGGAGGGGGGGGGGTGCAGCGTATAGTTTTATTACTGGTGGGCGCATGAAACTGTCGATTACCTGGTGAGCATGCGAAGGGTTGGGATTTTTTCCCATCGAGTTAACTTCATGTGCAGATTCAGGCATCGCTACCTTTGTCCCTTCTGCGTGTGCACCCATATCCCTTATTTCTAAACAAAACAAGAAGTCAATACATCATAGTTTCTGGTTGAGAAAAAACAAAGCAAGGAAAATTGTATCGCCCAGCACTTCAGATTTTAACTTAACTAAGACCTCACCAGGGCTCTCCTCAGTTGCACATATTAAATTCTTATTCCCATTCCACCGGCCCTAGTAAGCGGGTGGATGGGTGGGTGTTTGGGTGTTTAACGCCCTTTTCCACCACATACGGGTGATATCAAAGACGGGGCAACGATGAAAAAGCCAGCACAAATATTTGGCCCCAGCCGGGATACGAACTCGCGATCCGAGCATTAGAAGTCCAACGCTCTACCATTCGGCCACCGGGCCATAGTAAGCAATAGTTGGACCGAGGAACTATGATGCTTCTGTTTTGTTTGTATGTGTGTTGTCTGGTTGTTTGGCTGGTGATGTAGCATAATAAAATGTCTGTGGTTACAGTTATTGAGCGCACAGTTTGACTGTTTTCCGTTTTGCAGTGCGGCAGGCCGCCAGTAAACACAAACGACAGCTGGACGACATCATGGAAAAACAACATTTGCATCCAGCTTTAGTCACCGAGGTAAACTTTGCGATTTGAATACCAAAGTGGAATCAGGCTCTTGAAATGGCACTCGGTCACACATCACTAGATCTTGTTTGCTTGTGTGTGTTCATGCGTGGAGATACAATTTTGGTGGCTGTATAGCACTTCCGAAATCCTGATTTAGCATGCATTGAGACCAGGTTTACAGTAACAAAAAACAAATTAGAGAATCAATCAATCAATCAATTGATCAATCTATCAATCAATCCATATTTAACAAAAGTCATAGGGTTGATGGGGTGGTTGGTGGACTAGTGGTTAAGACTTTGTTTCCAAAGCAAGAGGTCAAGTTCGAGTCCCATGCAGGGCGAAGATTTTAACTTTCTCGGATGTGGCACCGTTCATTCGGGCCGATCGTCGTCGGGGGTTCTCTCCGGGTACTCCGGCTTCCTTCCTCTCCCTGCTTTGGAAATATTCAGCCCACAAAATAAATGCAATTCTAAAATTCCGAAACTTAAATTGCTGAGCTGACCCTTCGCAGCATGTGATTCTTATGTGTTCATGTCCAGTATGTGAAAGAATGCGTGTGATTCACGTGAGCTTGCGTGTTGGATTTAGCTCACGACGCTTTGAGCCAAATATTTCGGATAAAGCGCCTATATTAATGCCATGAGTAGTGGAAGTAGTAGTAGTAGTAGTAGTAGTAGTAGTAGTAGTAGTAGTAGTAGTGCTTATGGTGTGGTGCTCCACAAAGATGTAAGGCGACCTTGCATAGGAATTCTGATTTGTATTGAAAGTGTCTAGTGGCTTTTTTCCAGTGGATTTTTGTGACGCGTACTCCATTCTCTCCACCCTGTAACACACAATGTTGAAACCCGAGAGACGTTTTTAACCGGAGTCCTTTGTGTGTTTTTGTGTGAGCAGATATCAAAAGACGACAAATCAAAAGGCAAACATCGATCAAAGAACGATAGAGTGTTTGTTCAAGTTCTTACTCTGGGTCCCAAGGACGTGTTTGTAAGTATTTTTTCTGTGCACGGACTCTCCAGTAAGGAGGAGCTGGGGTGGCCGAATGGTAGAGCGTTGGACTTTCAATGCTCGGGTCGTGAGTTCGAATCCCGGCTGGGGCCAAATATTTGTGCTGGCCTTTTTCTCGCTGCCCTGTCTTTGATATCACCCTTATGTGGTGGAAAAGGACGTTAAACTCCCAAACACCCCCCCTCCCCAGCCACCCACCCACTTACCCACTCTCCAATAATACCAATCTTTCACCAAATGCAGTTTAGGATATGCTTGCACTAGAAAGCTCTGATTGCTTTACAGACTGATTTATAAAAACAAAATTTAAAAACAAAATGGAATAAAACTAAGTGTAGGGTTGGAGGAGGGGTGGGGTGGGGTGTTACTGTGTGGTACACAGACGGTACCATTCCGTTTTATTTTTAAAGTTGTTTCTCTATACAGACTGTGACGTTTCTTCAGATATTGCATACTTTCCCGCACACGGTGACGTAATGAAGTCTGCGTCATAGACGCCTCACGTACAACTATGCTGCTGCTTTCTTTTTTGGCGAGAGTTGCGCGACGTGTGTGTGTGTGTGTGCGTGCGTGCGTGCGTGCGTGCGTGCGTGAGTGCGTGCGTGCGTGCGTGCGATGTAATTGTGACTATGTCCTTAACCAACTCTTTGAAGGGCTTTTTCCTTTGACATGAAATGGGAAGTCATATTCCCCAGAGGCAGTATTTCACGATGGTCTTCTTTGTCATTGTGCTTATATGGACGTGATGACAGTTGCAGCTGTGTCACATTAGCTATTCGCTTTGTTCAGGGTCTAGACTCTGTACTTCTGTCCGTCTTCCAACAACCAACCAGCACCAGCCTCGTATCTGACGGAGCAGAGTGCATTCTCATCAACCGCAAGTTCTTCAGACAACATCTCACGGAAGAGGTGGCTAAGAAAATACGTCGTGAGGTGAGAAATAATGGTGATGTTCTTAAAAACAGTATGATTATACCGTGCTCAACGCCAACAGTGAAATGTCATAGACAGCATGTTGTAGGGTGCATTTTGCATGGAAAACGAGCTGTGTTGTTGATGTTGTTGTTTTCGGTCATTTGTTTGAGAGATTAAGCCGTACTGCGTAACTCGAAAAGATTCTGATTCTGTTGGTCTGTGTAGGTTTCTGGTACTTTAGTCGCTCATAACTCTTCCATTTGTGAACAACAACTAAAATTGAAAATAAAAAGTTTCATCTGAGTGGGAAATTCATCAGGCAAAGTGCTTTCGTCTTTATGTTTCACAGAATCGTCGTGAAGTTGTGATGTGTGCACCAGGTGACGTCATAATAATAGACTTTTTTTAAGGGTAGGTTGGTGTTTGTGAGTTTAACGTCCTTTTCCACCACGTATGAGTGTTATCAAAGACGGGGCAACGTGAAAAAGGCCAGTACAAATATTTGGCCCCAGCGGGGATTCGAACTCACGACCAGAGCGTTGACTAGATTAATCAGGATAATGTATGATGACGTTGTAGGCTGCTTCATACAATCATATCCATTGCCCATGCTACATGGTATCACTACTGCGTTGCAGATCCGACCTCTGCCTTCGGAAGAGTCGCTGCAGGAGAAACTGCAAACCAAGACGGACTGGGAGGCTTATCGGGCCATGACTGTCACGGACATGGTGGAGTTCCGCAAACATATACAGGACAATCTCCTCTACTAGGCTGACAATCCTCCCGAGGCTGTGACTGATCTGGTCGAGTTTTGCATACAGCTGCAAGACAATCTCCTTCACAAGGCTGACAGTCTGTCCACGATTGCGACTCAGATGGTGGAGTTTTGCAAACATATTCAAGGCAATCTCCTCAGCTAGGCTGACATATTGTGACTCACATGGTGGAGATCCGCAAACATATTCAAGGCAGTCTCCTCTGCTGGGCTGACGTTATTGTGAATCACTTGGTGGAGTTCCGCAGACATATTCAAGACAATCACCTCTGCTGGGCTGACGTTATTGTGAATCACATGGTGGAGTTTTGCAAACATATTCAAGGCAATCTCCTCTGTTAGACTGACATATTTGTGAATCAGATGTCGGAGACATATTCAAGACAATCACCTCTGCTGGGCTGACGTTATTGTGAATCACATGGTGGAGTTTTGAAAACATATTCAGGACAATCTCCTCTACTAGGCTGACATATTTGTGAATGACATGGTGGAGTTCCGCAAACATATTCAACTCAATCTCCTCTGATAGGCTGACATGATTGTGAATCACATGGCGGAGTTTTGGAGGCATATTCAAAGCAATCTCCTCTGCTAGGCTGACGTTATTGTGAATCACACGATGGAGTTTCGGAGGCATGTGTGGAACAAGCTACTGTACGAGGAAGGCAATCCGTCTGCTTGTGACTCGCATAGAGGTGTTCCGTAGACATGTACAGGACAAGCTAATCTACTAGACTGACAACCTGCTGGTGATTGTGACGCACATGGTGGAGTTCCGCAAACACACACAGCACAATCTCCTCTACTAGGCTGAGAATCTGGAGTTCCGCAAACGTCTGCTGAACAATGTACTCGACTAGTCTCGGCTTATGATCAACAACCCGCCCATGACTGCATGTGACTGACAAGTGACATGGTGGAGTTCCGCAGTCTACATGGCAATATCCTTCACTCGGCTGATAAAACGTCCATGATTGTAACCGACTGCGACAGTGTGTAGATCCGCACATAATATACAAACCAATCTCTTACTGAAAATTTCAGCCATAACTTGTGGAATTCCGCAAACATCCACATGACAATCTGCTCTAGTAGGCTCGGCGTATCGTACTGACAGTACATCCATGACTGTGAATGACTGGACAGTTTAGTCAACAGGCTCAGCGCGTGTCAGTAATCGACACTCACTCAGTGAAATCCAAACAACAAAGACTGACTCTTTGGAGGAGTTTTGCCATTTGAATGTTGGGTTTCAGTGACAGCTGTATGGAGCACAACAGATACCGTACTCATGAACGTTGGATGCACGGTGATACTGAGGATTTGTGTCTTGACATTGATTTCAAGAGCATTTCTTTAATCCATTCTTGCAACCGTGTTGATGAAAACACAAAAAGTTTGAGTGACAAAAAGTTTGGTGGCGCTAGAAAGAGGCTGATGCTACCTTTTTTTATGGGCACGGCTCGTTCTGAGCTGTTTTCGTGGTTTCTATCACCACATCACTCAGATACCTGGACAGTGACAGCGTCTGTAATGCTGGCATTGAGTCAGCAGAAGCGTACTCGATCACGCGGCGATCACACTCAGTAGCGTAACAACAGCTGCAGAATCTAGAATGTTCGACCACTCGCGCAAAGTGTGGGCAAGATTGTATCGCACTAAGAGCTGTACTAATCATCAAGATAGAGTATTTTGGGCGTACAGGCGCACTCAAGAGCAAAACTGCATGCTCTCAAGACATAAAGTTGGCTTCGCAAAGATAGAAATAGCTCGTTTATGCAAGAACGGCAAGTTGACAAGGTACGCGTACATGAACGTCTAATTGACTCCTCAAGGAACTTGGACACGTGGCAGTAGAGCTGCATCTGACAATGGTTGAACTGCACGAACCGGAATACGTCCCTTCCAATAAGCTGTCGTTACCCGTAAACACCGTGCAGGCAGTTTCGATGTACAGTGTGTATTTGTCTAATAAAGAACTACTTCTCAGTAATGTGTTTTAATTGCCATTTGGTATGTTTTTAGCACTGGCTGTATGCCGAAGGGAGCGAACAGGGAAGAAATTAATTTAGGTAAAAATCCTGGGCGCACGTCGCTGGTTCGAATTAATCATGGACGTTGTTGATTATAATAATCTGACTGCGGCACATACATCGCTCCTGTTGTGTGTGTGTGTGTGTGTGTGTGTGTGTGTGTGTGTGTGTGTGTGTGTGTGTGTGTGTGTGTGTGTGTGTGTGTGTGTTGTCACCAGACATTTAACGTGCCGCTTGTCGCGAAGGAAGGAATGACTCCATAAATGAAGTGACTAAGTGACCAAATTGGTGTTTCCTCTCTCTCTCTCTCTCTCTCTCTCTCTCTCTCTCTGGTGGTGAACCTAGTGGCCATGATTCGCCTGCCAAAGGGCAGGTACTCAAAGTGACAAGAGCATGGGTAGTGTCCCTTGTGATATGGAAGGCTTTTTTGTGTTCGCTGTTCGTACAGGGCTTGAAGATGTAAATTATCTTATTTGTTCCATGCAAAGTATATCGCTTATTCTCCTGAATGACATTTCATTGTTGTGGATAGAGAAAGAAATAAATATACGCAGAAAAACAATTTGAATTAAACTTCCCAAACTATTGAAACAAAAATCACAAACCTTTTCCGTAATGTATGAATGCATGCACTATCAGCACGGGTTTCCCCAAGCCCCTCCCCCTACCCCCCCCCCCCCCCTCCACGCCTTGTCTGAACCCCTGCCCTCCCCCCCCCCAACTCCCGCCCTAACCCCCCCCCCCCCCCCCCGCCGCTAATTGCATGCTTCACAATGTGAACAGTTCCTCCACAGTTGTTATTGGACAAGTCAACACATCAGTTTCCTCATCGAAAGGGCAAAGTGACCGACCTAGACCCAGACTGTTTCGACTACCAGTGACTACCGTCGTACAGTAACAGGGTCGAAGTGGTGAACCATTCCACGGCGTTTAGGCACTTTTACCGGGTGACGGCACCGTTGACTACCGCAACGGTTGCCTTGTCCTGTTAACTTTGTTATTGTGCCACCGACTAGTCACCCGTCACGGAAGTTATGAAATAATTAAACATATAAAGTAATGCGTGAAATCTTACAAAATAATTGAGACTGACCGTGAGTACAAAAACCCACCACAAGGACAGAAATCTGCGTAAAGTGGATCGCCGTCATTGTGAGGAGGTGCGCACGCTTAGTCATCACGCTGCTTTTGTAGCTGAGAATCAAAGGCGGGTTTTTTGTTCTTGTAGTTTTTGTTCCGGGTACACTGCATTTCTGGGTGGGATATGTGGCAGATTCACCGCGCAACGCAATGCGGTGTCCACTTATAAAGCGCAGAAGTGTTCCATGAAGACAGTTCTTCCACTTAGCGCTTAGAAATACAACATAGAGAGAGAGAGAGGAGAGACGAAGAAGAAGAAGAAGAAACAGAAGAAGAAGAAAAAAGAAGATTCGCTGTGTTGACACTGTAAGTCGTCTAAGTGGAAAAGATGAGTTTTTAGGACTCGTCAGAACGTCTGGATGTTAGAAGCTTTCCGAAGAGACTCTGGCAAAAACATCCACAGAGTAGGGGCAGCATTTCTGAAGGATCTGGCACCTGAACTCTTCTTGCTGGTGGTGTCCCTGAAGCTGGGAGTGGCAAGACGGGACTGAGAAGGGGAGCAGAGGGATCTGGCTGGTGTGTACGGAACGGTCTGCTCTTTGAGGTACACTGCAATACAAGACGACACGGGTGCATCATATCAGTACCATTGTCGTCAGCTCTGTTGTTCCCAAAGCAGGCAGCGGACAGTTCAAAGGGAAGTAGTCGCTGACGGCGTTAACAGGAATCACTGGCCGTAACCCGTCTTCTCCAGGTAAGTAACTACCTCCTCGGTATTGCTTACACCAGTCTATCAATCAATCAATCAATCAATCAATCAATCAATACATTCTTATTATCCCAGTGGGAAGTGTAGGTGTGGTGGACAAACAAAAAAACATCAAATGAAAAAAAAATGCACATCAAATGTAAAACATAATAAAATAAAACTTTAAATTAAGATAAAGATTTGTATTAATTGAATATCACTTAAAATAGTCTTGGTATTAATAGTGTATATAATATTTAAAATATCTTTCAAACATTGTCACACATTAATCACATTTATACAAAATCACACTCCATCAACCACACCCAGTCCATTTGCTCACAATTTAAGACACGCCAGCATACACAAAGCACGAACCTCCCTCCCCCCCCCCCCCCCACACACACACACCACCACCACCAACACCACCACCCCTCCTCCCTCTCCCATGCATCTTCTTAGACTGTGGTCTTCAGCAAAACAGCGATCACATACGTGTACCAGCTGATACTTTACTTCAGGCTCGATAATAAATTTTAAAATGCCGCAAAATGAACGGAAATGGCATGCAGTTTGCTTGAAATATGTCTTAAACTCGGATGAAGGATTTTATAGCAACAAAGAGAGAGACGAGCAGACACTGCAGACATGCAAAATTCGGTATGTCCATCTAAATAATAATAATGACGATGATTTTTATGACGCCTAAACTTTGGGAAGCTCTAAGCGCTTCACCAACAGAAGAGGTGAGGGGGGGGGGGGGGGGGGCGTGAAGAGCCGCTCAAGCAACAGAGACCATCTTGCAGCTAAGGAGGGGTAGTAGAGCCGCCCAAGCAACAAAGACTATCTTGCGGCAAAACAGGGGAGGGGGTAGGAGGGTACAATAACACAAACAGATAAGGGTGGGTGGGTGTTTGGCAGTTTAACGCCCTTTTCCACCATGTATGGGTGACATCAAAGACGGGGCAACGAGAATAAGGCCAGTACAAATATTTTGTACATTGAGAGTCCAACGCTCTACCATTCGGCTATCCCAGCTCCCCCCCCCCCCCACACACACACACACACAAACAGATAAATAAACAATTTCAAAAACTACATTCGCATAAAACATCTCCTACATTCATACAAAATCTGGAAGAACTAAAGTAGCAGAGTACTTTTTGCAGTTTTAAATGTTTCCAATTCTCAAATCCTTTTTGTGTGTGTGTGTGTGTGTGTGTGTGTGTGTGTGTGTGTGTGTGTGTGTGTGTGTGTGTGTGTGTGTGTGTGTGTGTGTGTGTGTGTGATCACAGACAAGAGACGAGCACTCCCAGATACCATGGCGTCAACAAGTTTCCCGTTTACGATCGACACTGCGTCAGTCGGCAACATCACCAACATTTCTCCTGTCACACAGCTCATCGCGTTAACGTCAGAACCACCTGATGACCATACTTCAAACTGGGAGAGAACGTCCACCATACTGTGGAAGTTCATCCCACCCCTTATTCTCATCTTTGGAACCATCGGCAACATCACATCTATCCTTGTGCTGCGAAGGATGAGTAAAGGCGGCTCGGCGTTTCCTGTGTTCTTCATGGCTCTGGCGGTTTCGGACCTCGCCATCCTGTACGTGACGCTGCTACGGAAATGGTTGGGAAAGGGCTTTGGGGTCCGGCTTAGCGATACACACGACGTTCCCTGCAAGCTGTACCACTGGGTTGGTTACTCCGTGGGGATGCTGTCCGCCTGGTTTCTTGCTGCCCTTGCTGTCCAGCGAGCCATGACGGTAGCCTGGCCCCACGGCATGAGAGCCTCCTGCACGCGCACGCAATCCTTCATAACGATCGCTGTCCTCGTCGCTGTCGCCTTCAGCTTGAACGCTTACACGCTGTTCACCACGGCCGTTCGCGAGGACGGCCGGTGCGGTTTCAGTAAGGACTTTCAGGTGTCGTACCAGCCTGTGCTCGGGTGGTTTGAAATGATCCTGTATTCGCTGCTGCCGGCCACCGTCATTGTGCTGAGCAATTGTCTCCTCATCTACAAGTTCGTTCAGTCCAAGAAGAGATTAGAGAGCCAGAGCTCGAGGATCTGCAGGAGCGGCTCGACCAAAGTCTCGCGCGTGACCTTGACTTTGATCGTTGTCTCACTGGCCTTTCTCGTGTGCACTCTGCCGCTAGGAATGATGCAGGATCCGAGTCAAACAAGCCCGGACCTTTTCCGAAGTGAATCGTTCGTGTTCTGGCTTTCTTTCGCGTCTTTCCTCTGGTACACCAACAGCGCTATTAACTTCTATATCTACCTGCTGACTGGTTCCCAGTTCAGGGAGGAGCTGAAGAAAATGTTGGGTATTCGAGAACGGAATCCCAGCGGGAAAGCAAGAAAAGAAGATTTTTAGCCACTTCATGGGCGACTCGTTTTCACGGCTACACCCTGTTAAGAAGAACAAGCCACTGCACACCAGCAGGAGCCACTTCAAGCCACTACTGCGCAAGGCGTGGGCCTTTCCAGTTAGGCCGGAGACCGCTGCGAATTGCGTAATAGTGGCTTGAAGTGGCTTCTAGCGATCTGAAGACTTCATATACAATTGCGATTTTTGCAATGGGCTTTTAAGAGTTAAGATTTCTAGTGTGGCATCTACACATGTAGGCTGTTTTGGGACAACTCGCTTGCTTGGTTCCGAGGCAAACTGGAGAAAACAGAACTGACGTGCAAGAGATGAGGAGTTGGAACAGTGAACTTTTTTTTCCTGACACTGACAGCCTTAAGTACAAGTACTGACGATACTTTCTCTTTGTATATATACTCGGAATGGATGTTTGTCCCAAAACACAAGGAGAGGCAGGGACTGAAGACAGGCGTGTTGAAATTTTCACAGACCGTTTAGGTTGTACGTGTAGTGCAATTAACATCCCTGCGCGTGTAAATTTCCATTTGATAAGTTTGATATTTTAATACCCCCACAGGAGATAACACGCACGCAGGCACGCACGCACGCACGCACGCACGCACACACACACACACACACACACACACACACACACACACACACACACCAGATAAAAAGAAAGCAATCTCGGCTGGTCAAAATGACCATGTGTCTGACATTGTCTCTTCATGAAGTTAAAACTACGGTTTCATTCCATTTTTAAAGACTGATTCGACTGTACGTTGTTATTGTTTCTTGGACTTTCTTTTTTGTTTCTTTGTTGTTGTTTTTGTTTGTTTTGTTGGGGTTTTTTGTGGCTGTTGTTTGTTTGTTTGTTTGTTTGTTTGTTTGTTTGTTTGTTTGTTTGTTTGTTTGTTTGTTTTGTTTTGTTTTTGTATTCAGGACCCCAAGGGACATTGAATAATAATTAACACCATCTGGTGCTTTGTTGAAACATGAGAACTACCGTTATCAGGGGGGTGGGGGGGGGCGCCGAGGGGGGAGTTCAATTGCGCCGGGATTTGTTATTTCCTTCTTGCTGCACAACTTCCTCCTACCACGTACTACCCTGCACAGTCTACAGGTCAGCCCGTAAAGTTTTCCTCAAACCTGAGGTAACCTACATGTTGTCCCTGACCCGTAGCGTGCACCCGAGAGCACGTGAATTTCGGGCTCAACTGTAGACTGTGTGTATAATCATAAAACCATGAAAAAATCTGAACAAAAAATAGGGAAATGTGTCTGTGTCTGAATGATATTCTGAACTCCATAAATTTCAGTTTCACTTTTGTTTGCACTGCGGTTCACGCATGCAGACAGGGCATGATTGTTCGATTTGTTATGTCATTTTCCATGCTTCATTGCACAAAACAATTAAAGACTGATAATTTGCACGACAGCAAACCAGGAGGAAACTGTCATGTGCAGTACTTCCTTCTCTTCTTTGCTCTGCACAGTTCACATCCTCTGTGTGTGTGTGTGTGTGTGTGTGTGTGTGTGTGTGTGTGTGTGTGTGTGTGTGTGTGTGTGTGTGTGTGTGTGTTAGTACGGAAGTGCGTGCGTGTGTGAAAGGGGGGATAAAATAAACATCAATAGAAAACCATCAGGTTTCCGGCTGCCACGTTTTGCCTGAGGGAAGACATGTTAAAAACCAACGGGGAGATAAAACGAATTTCGTGACGAAACGAACCCAAGAGTTGTCTGCCGTCATAAGCTTGGCAGCTTTCTCATAACGCGAAAATCCACACGGGAGATCAACGCTCTCTCCCTGACCGGATATTATACCGCAGTTACGTCCCCTACACTATAACATGGCAGTGGCCTCTGAACACGCAACGTCAGCATAGTGTTTTGAGGAAAAATGGATTTGCTGGGTTTAGAAAGTAGAACTGAACGAATCCTTTGTCATGCGATACTTTCAAGCAAAGAAGATTTTTTATTTAAAACTTGTAAAAAGGAGAAGATTAATTTTGTCGCCTGTCACGAAATGAAACTAAGCTGCCGCCGGTCAGTGCCCTTAGATGGGTAGGCGGGTGGGTGTTTTGGAATTTAACGTCCTTTTCCACCACATAAGGGTGATATCAAAGACGGGGCAACGAGAAAAAGGCCAGCACAAATGTTTAGCTCCAGCCGGGATTCGAACTCACGACTAGAGCATTGAAAGTCCAACGCTCTATCATTCGGCCACCCCGGCTCCCCTGCCCTTAGATGGACAAAATGGGGTCATGGTGTTTTGATGGAGGGGATAAAAATGAACTGATAAGCACGAGCTGAACACATGTCCTTATTTGAATCTCCCTGTCTCACCCCTCAGATGGACAAAATGGGGGTATGGTGTTTTGATGGAGGGGATAAAAATGAACTGATAAGCACGAGCTGAACACATGTCCTTATTTGAATCTCCCTGTCTCACCCCTCAGATGGACAAAATGGGGGCATGGTGTTTTGATGGAGGGGATAAAAATGAACTGACAAGCACGAACTGAACACGTCATTATCTGAATCTCCCTGTCTCACGCCACGTTTACCGCAAAGTATTATAGTTAATGGACGACTACCCTGCTGCTAGTCCCACAAAAATGCCGGAGAGCCGGGGTAACCGAAGGGCAGAGCGTTGGACTTTCAATGCTCGGGTCGTGAGTTCGAATCTCTACTGGAGCCAAATATTTGTGCTCGTTGCCCCATCTTTGATTACACCATTATGTGACGGAAAACTCCCAAACACCCACCCACCCCCGACAAAAATACCTAGGCAACAGAATTCAGCCAATCGCATCCCGCGGCATAATGAACACAACACCGGCAAGCTTTTTGCCAAACACTACAACGTGGGAAGCAGTGACGTGCAGTTTGATATGACGGAAACATGGAAAGAAAGCAGTAAGTCCGTTGACGTCATTTGAGGAAAAAGACTATTACGTCACTGTCTTTCATCTTGAAATCACCCCTTTTTGCTTAAAATGGCGTCATGGACGTACTGTGTTTTACCGATACACGGCAGAGGAAAGGAGTGGGGGGGGGGGAAGGGGGGGGGGGCGGGGTTTGACCTCGGTTCTTAAGTCTGTGGTTGCAATTCATTAGAGAGCATGTATACCATGCAGAGAGCATCTAGTACATTCTCTGTGGATTCATAACGCTAGACAGTAACTGATAGTCTGATCTTTAATGTGTTATTCATGGCTGTAGCAGCCCTACCGGCCACTCAGGTCATGGCCGGACCACTTTAGGGCAAAAAAAAAAAAAAAAACGCGTCTTCATGAGTACAGTCAGGAGGGTTTCTAAAGCAAAAGTTCTTCCAAAATAAAGCCTCTTCATCAAAATATGTTTTAACTTGCGTTTCCCCGTGCAAACATGTAACAAGTAATTCTTTTGTTTTCGTTGAAGTTGAGGAGAACATAATGGTCAGGGACCGTACCTTTATATTTATTTTTATGGCCGGAGCACTTTCAGGAGCTGTGCTACGGCTCTGAGTTATGTCTGCCAAGGACAATTGTCGTTTGGTAATACTCTCAGTGACAGGAGAGTTAGTTAGCTAGTTAGCCGCGCAACCGTGAGGAGAATAGTGATGTCAAGTCATGTTACATGAAGAGAGATGGCGTCAGTGCTAACGCTGAAACTGGTGCTCGTCAAATAATCTCTCTCTCTCTCTCTCTCTCTCTCTCTCTCTCTCTCTCTCTCTCTCTCTCTCTCTCTCTCTCTCT
>JACVVK020000287.1:855000-878307 GCA_018292915.2 Batillaria attramentaria
ATTATTATTATTATTATTATTATACGGTACAGACAGTGATGATGATCTGGATGATGAGGATAGGAGGGTGGGTGGGGGTTTGGGGGTTTAACGTCCTTCTCCACCACATAGGGTGATATCAAAGAAGGGGCAACGATGAAAAAGCCAGCACAAATATTTGGCCCCAGCCGGGATCGAACTCACGACTCGAGCATTAGAAGTCCAACGCTCTACCATTCGACCACCCCGGCTCCCCGATGATGATGAGGAGGATTGTGACGGCTGGCGTGGCCATCAAGGATAACATATTCCCATAAAAAGTCTGTTTTTGGTGGAAGTTGGTTGGTTTTTGTTTTGGTTTGGTTTGGTTTGGTTTGGGTTGTTTGGGTGTTTGTTGTTGTTGTTGTTTGTTTGTTTGTTTGTGTGTTTGTTTGTGTGTTTAGTTTTTTTTTGTTTTTTGTTTTGTTGTTTTGTTTTTGTTTTGTTAAGTTGTTTCTCTATAGAGAAACAACTTTATGAGACGGGGCAGATTTTGCTACGCGCAGCAGCAAGTTTCAGTGATACAAAACAAGACTGTGACGTTTCTCCACACAATACTTACTTTCACGCACACAGTGACGTAACGAAATCTGCGTCATAGACACCTTACGTGCACACTATGCTGCTGCGTTCTTTTTGGCGGGAGTGACGTGTGTGTGTGTGTGTGTGTGGACGGATGTAATGATGATCTCCTAAACCACCTCGTTGGAGGCCTTTTTACTTTGAGATAAAATGGGAATTCACCTTCTCCAGAGCTACCTTTCACGATTTTTAGCCTGCCGCATTTTCAGAAGAGTTATCGCCAATTTTAAAAATCGGTCATGTTATGAATTTTTTCGAAAATGTTGTTCAAATTCCTTCATTTTCTAGACTTTGGAAGTTCACCCAATCACACTGCCTTGATTTGTGCTACAGCTCTGTAGCTCTGACGGGTTTTGTGTAAAAAAAAATATTTCCGAGGTAGGGGTTGTTTGCATATAAGGCCAAATATCTATGAAAAGACTCCTTCAAATTACTCATCATTCCGGTATTTTTGTCACTTATGCCAACTGCACATATGACCTGAACTACTGCACTATTATAGCTTTAGTATTAAGAATAACAGAGCTTTTAGATAAACACATTTTTTCACGTTTCTGCAAAAAGCGCTGGTCAAAAAAGTTCCAATTTTGCAATTTCGTAAGTACAACCCGAGGCACTTAAGTCCACGTTTCATCAGCTCTCTAGATCTTCCAGATTTTATATCAAAATTAATTCAGCCACGGAAGTCACAGAAACAACAAGGAAATCACAAGATGTGAAGAAGTATCACATGACAGACGAGCAGCTTGAGGCTGACGTCAAATGTTTGGTTCACAGACAAAATCTGCAAGTATTGTCACTGCTTCCGACATTTCATCAGCCCTCTAGATCTTCCAGATTTCATGTGAAAAATAATTCAGTCGGAGAAGTCACAAAGCCAACAGGGAAATTAAAAGACATGAACAAGCATCCTCAGACGATCTCAGTGCAAGAGGCTGACGTCAAAAGTTTAGTTCACGGAATTGACGTCATCTCTCTCTCTCTGTATGACGACCTGCCTAAGGCTGACGGCAAATGTTTAGTTCACGGAACTGACCTCTCTCTCTCTCTCTCTCTCTCTCTCTCTCTCTCTGTGTGGGGAGCCAGGGTGGCCGAATGGTAGAGCGTTGGACTTTCAATGCTTGGGCCGAGAGTTCGAATCCCGGCCGCTGGGGCCAAATATTTGTGCTGGCCTTTTACTCGTTCCCCCGTCCTTGATATCACCCTTTTGTGGTGGAAAAGGACGTTAAACTCCTAAACACCCATCCACCCACCCTCTATCTCTGCCTCTCTCTCTCTCTCTCTCCCCCTTCTTCCCCACCCGGCCCCACCCTCAGTCACGTGGCTAACCGGTCGAGGTCGTAGAGGATCTAGTGTCGTTGGTAGAACTTGGAGAGTGGAGAACCGGCAACAATAACAACAAAACAGACAAAATAATATGAAGTTTGGAGAAACAACTTTGTAGGACGGGGCCGTTCCTCCTTGTTTTTTTGTTGTTGTTGTTTTTGTTGTTGTTGTTGTTTTGTTGTTGTTGTTGTTTTGTTGTTGTTGTTTTTTTTTTGGGGGGGTTGTTTTATGTTTTGTTTTGTTTTTGTTTTTTGTTGTTTTTGTTTTTTTGGGGTTTTTTTTTTGGGGGGGGGGGGCAGGGGGGGGGCAGGGGGTGTTGTTGTTGTTCTTGTTTTGTTTTTTTTGGGTTTTTTTTTTTTTTTTTTTTTGGGGGGGGGGGGGGTATTTGTTTGTTTGGGTTGTTTTGTTCCTGCATAGCTTACTACGTACGAAATGGGTTAAAGGAAACCTTGGAGAAGAACAGAAAAAACATGAAGTTTTCATGAATGCCGGAGACTGTGGTAATTAAAAAGTGTTAAATAGACCATGACACCTCTGTTTCTCTTTTGTGCCTGTGTGCGTGCGTGCGTGCGTGCGTGCGTGCGTGCGTGCGTGCGTGCGTGTGTGTGTGTGTGTGTGTGTGTGTGTGTGTGTGTGTGTGTGTGTGTGTGTGTGTGTGTGTGTGGAAGGGGGGGGGTGCGGGAAGGGAGTCGGCAGGCAGACAAATTATTTTTCCATTTTACAAAGCGTTTCTCGTCGTTTTTAAGTGTTCGACATGAAATATGGATAAAGGCGCCTTCCTCTTCAAGATAATTACAACCGTCATTTTGACAGAATCACGGAATCGCGTGCATGTGCAGGCCGAAGTGAGCTTTTTACAGCAACTTCCAAAACATAATGACCCCAAACGAATTCAAAGCATTCCGACGTCGAGAGACATCTTGTACCAGTCATTAAACCCAGCTAACGACTGAGTTTTACTGAGTGAGGGGGGAGATTACAGCACAAACGCGAAACCCCCATTTGCACGCCTAGATTCCTGCAGATTACAGTCGACTGTCAAAACGGCGGAACAGAATGTTGTCTCGCTTCGTTTACGCTCCGATCCGAGTCTTTGTTTTACCACGCACCCGCTAATGGCTTTTTCCCGTTCCTCGTAACCATACGTAGCGCAGAAACGTTTCCGTAGTGCAAGGACTGTGGTAAAGGGGTCGTTATGATACCCGGAAACACGACACGGGGACCTGTAAAACACATTTGCGGGATTACATATCGGGTTGCAGTTTCTGATCTCTATCTTTAGATCTGCAAGTGACCCTGAGGGGTTGTGCTACTACAGCGGACACGCGCTCGATTTCGTGTAGTAATGGTTTCCACTATGATGAATGACTGATTTGCATAATCAGACTGACAGTTAAACAGAGAAAGAGAGAGAGAGAGAGAGAGGGTGGGTGGGTGGGTGTTTGGGAGTTTAACGTCCTTTTCCACCACGTAAGGAGAGAGAGAGAGACTGAGAGAGAGAGAGATCCAGTTATCAGGTAAGTTTGAAATTCTTTGTCAAAACCGGCAAACTTCTGATGGAATCTGAAAAAAACAGTAATTGTTTCTAGCACGGAGAAAACATCGCCCCAACATAGGCGACATAAAATTTTATCAAATGTTTCTGTCCTCTCTCTCTCTCTCTCTCTCTCTCACACACACACACACACACACACACACACACACACACACACACACACACACCACGTCACGTACCAGACCAGACATACTTTCTTAGTATTATTTATAAATAGATATAATGCCGGTGTCTGACATAAGTTAAATCGTATTAGTCGTGATTAATTACCATATAATTTGCATAAAACGACAAAAAGGTGACAAAAGGTAATGGTTATCTTAGATCATCTGATACTCGTATAAGGCCATTCACAATGACAGGCCACTTGAAATAATTAATCGTTACGCATCTTTCAAACTTGATGACCTTTCCTACGATCTCGTAGTTTCTTTGCCAGATCAAGACACCGCATCAGCTCTGCAGTCTATCAGACAGACAACAGGCTGGCAGGACCGGTCGCGTATTGGCGAAGTGGGAACCATAAAATAAGCTCCAATCAGCTGTTAGAGCATTATCTTCTCCCGCGGATCGGTTTTCCCCAGACTTGGGGGCAGAATGGAACAGATGTGTCGCCGTCAGAACCTGAGCCCTCAGTGGCCCCACAGGTCACATAAAAGAAATGAAGTGGCATGTTCTGTTCAGACTAGGCCCCCCGTTTTGGTTTTTGTCCGCCCGGCCGTACACTGGAAAAGCCACTAAGGTTGATAAGGGAGGATTGTTGCGTGGTGGTGGGGCAGCATTCAGAAACAAAGTTTGTTGATGCGGTTGAATGTCCAGCATTAGAAATGAAATCCAGAGTGGAAAATAGGAGGGAATGGCGTGTGTGTGTGTGTGTGTGTGTGTGTGTGTGTGTGTGTGTGTGTGTGTGTGTGTGTGTAGAAAAGAAACAAGAAAATCATCAACGTTTCTGGCAGCAATGGTTTTGCCTGAGGGGAGGGTGGGGGTTTGGGGGTTAACGTCCTTTTCCACCACTTACGGATGATATCCAAGACGGGTGCCTGAGGGGAGACAGTTTTAGAACCGACGAGGGTTATTAAAATGAATTTTGTGACATGTGTTTGTGGGGAGACGGGGTGGGGGTGGGAAGGTGGGGGGGGGAGGGTTAATGCAAAACGGGTGGTGGAACAATATGAATCTACGCGACCATGAGTTACGCAATACGGGCACACTGATTTAATTTTTGAAAACGCGGTTTTGCTTTATGCTACGCTAAGGTTCGCCGTGGACGTAGTCGGGGTTGCTATGTGCACATTTACGTAGGTCAAAGTGTCTCATGGTTGAACGCTTTTTAACTCTCAAACCCCCATGTAAAAATCGCTTTTCTACTTAAAATCCTCAGATCACTAGAAGCCACGTGAAGCGCTATTACGCATTGTTGCGACAATCTCGCGCCAAGCGGGAACGTCCATGCCTTGCGTAATAGTGGATTGAAGTGGCTTCTGCTGGTGTGCAGTGGCTTGTTCTTTTGCACAAGTCTTATCATATAGTGGGCAAGGTGTTGTCGGGCTCGGGGCTCAGGCTCTTAAGGCTTAAAGATCTAAGCTCCCAACAAAAAGCTTTCCGAAGTGTGACCAAAAAAAAATACAGAGTCGACCGTGCAAGCACAGTCAACTCTGTCACAGTTGCAGAGTTTTCAGCGTCCCTGAAACCCTAGTAAAAGCCAAGGGCAGCCTGATTCACAGCTCAGTTTGCGTTTTGACACTGAGCGAGAAGGATCGTGCAGCACTCAACATCCGCTAGACACTGTAGCGATGTGTCTCGCTCACTGACCAAAAGCCAAATAATGTCACGACACACTCGTGCTCTGGTTTTATAAGGGTCCCCGAAGCGCTGAAAACTTTGCAACTGTGACAGAGTTGCCTGGATCATGCACAATCAAAGGAGTCAGAGTAAATAAAAAAAATCACACTTCGGAAAGATTTTTGTTGGGAGCTTAGATCTCTAAGGCCAACCCCCTATATGAGCATGGATTTTGATGTTCGCCGTAGATCTGAACGCCAACAATTCTGAGACAAGATTATGGGAAATGTGTCTTTGTCTGCAATACAGACAGTAATCGGAAAAACAAATCTTCAATCGGAAACCTGTCTCCGCTGTTAACTTTGCTTTTCAAGTAAGCCTGCAACGAGTGTGGTCAATATTCTTGAATAACAAAAGAAAAACAACTAGTGGTGATATCTCTTGACAGTACGTATAGCTGACGAAGGTTTAGTTTAGCGGAATTTAATCAACCCTTTTGAAATTTAATCTAATCTCTTCTTCAGAAATCATTCGAGAAAAACATCCGCAATTTCGTCATGAGAGTAACTCAAGCCATCCCTAAGCTCCAAGATTACTCGACTTGTTTGCGTTCGTTTGACGTGCTGAACAAATACGATCTGTATACAGATTGAATTTACGACCGGTTGGGTCCGCATTTCAGACAAACATACTTTCGCAATAACACCGATTTTACGTCGTAACTCTTGTCAAAACAACAGAATGTGCATGTCAAATCAGCCAGATTTTCTTCAGATGAAAATATCACCGTGTCAAAAAGTAAAACAAAATACCTGAATAAATCATGAAGGCAACTTGCCGTGTGGGCGGCATGTCGTTGTCTCGTGGCTCTGAGTGAATGATTTGTGGGCAGTGAGAGACGTGTGGTATGGAGTAAAATTAAATTAAAAGCCACTGAGGCATGCAAAAACAACATTACGACTTCCAAAGAGGGGCCTCTCAGGATTTGAAATTGGGTTCGTTCCGAAAGTGATTTCCTTTCAGACTCTTTTTATCTGTTTTGGGGGTTAGTTTTTCTCTTTTCTTTTTTTTTTCTTTCTTTTATTCTTTCTTTTGTGCTCTCTTTTGTTCTTTCTTTTGTCTCTTTCTTTCTTGCTCGCTTCTGTTTTATTTTCTTTACTTGTCGTTGTTCCTTCTTCCATTCTTTCTGTTTTCGCTTTGTTTTTTCCTTTCTTTTGTTTGTTTTGTTTGTTTTTTTTCTGACGTTAAACTCCCCAAACACCCCACCCCTTGTTTGTTTTTCCTCCCCCGTAGCGAGGGGTATTCACTGACATTATCCTTCAAGACTGGCGCTAAAAATTGCCTGTTTGTTGATTGCTTGTTTGTTTGGCTTTGCTTTGCTTTCTGAAAAATAAGCGGAAAATCGAAAAACCGACGATGAATTTTTAAAAAAAAAATGATTTCTTGATACCTTTTCCCTCAGATTGTATGCTAGAGCCTCTAAAATGCATAGCATTTATGTTAATTGCGTGTTGTTACCACACTTCCCCCCCCCCGAACCCACTCCCCCCCCCCCCCAAAAAAAAAAATCACCGTTGTTAAACAAATACGTTCATTGCCCATTGTCCATCTACATTTTTATGATGTTAGAAGGATATGCCAATCTTCAAAAAGCGAATCTGGAATCAAGATTTATTTTAGTACTGTTAAAACATTCAGTCATTACGAAATTTAGAACGAGGCGCTATGCCACGTTAATCTCATAATGCGCGCAGAAAAAAAAAATGTAGAGGGTAAGGTCCCATCCTTCCCAAAGGCACTGTCATTCTGACGTAGGTGTGTGTGTGTGAAAGTTGATCCAGGAAATTGAACAAAACTGTCCGGACGTCCGCAGAAATATTTCAGGCACCCCTTGAGGGAATTCTTTGACAGTATCAGGCTGGCAGTGGATGTGTTTAGACGTCAGTCCCCGGGATTGTGTGCCATGTTGACAACCTCCTGTCTGTGTTGCGGGAAACGAACCGCACAAGCCAAGTCAGACTGACTCTGGTGCTCGATGTGCTTGTTGTCTGTGAAGGATGGGACTGTGGGTGGTTTATTGTGGGTGTCAGGGACGGCGTTTGGTGGACCCTTTGTGGGTTGAATTCGGAAATGGTGAAATCCTGTACTGTGTGAAGTGACCGACTGGATAACTGAAATGAACGTCCTGCTAGCTACAGATTTTGTTTGTTTGTTTGTTTGTTTGTTGTTTTTGTGTTCTTTGAGTGTAGTGTTTTGTGTGGGTTTTTTGGTTGTTTGTTTGTTTGTTTGTTTGTTGTTTGTTGTTTGTTTGTTTGTTTGTTTGTTTGTTTGTTTGTTTGTTGTTTGTTTGGGGAGGTACTTTTTAACGTCCTGTCCAATCACCTGTAATTGTTCCACGGGATGAATTGACACGAAATACGCTCGTACCTGTGCTGGCAACCATTAGAACAGGTGTCCGAGCACCGTGTACGGTGGGGGGAGGGGAGCAGTTTAATGTTGCGCTGTGGAGTGGGTTTTGGTTCGTGGTTGTAGTTTTGCTGTAAGTGTAAATGTGTTGATGGTTCGGAGGCAGGTACTTCGGATGATTTGGGTTACCAAGGAGATTTGCTATCCCACCGGGTGGTTCAGCTGGTCGAGGCGTCAGACCTGAGATCGCCAGGTCGCCGGTTCAATCCCGACAGCTTCAAAGCTTGTTCAGATTAATTAGTATTTCATTTATCAGGTCCATTGATTTTTCTTGTGCCTACCTACCCCAGGAAGAGAGAAAGGAAGGGTTTTTTTTTTTTTTTGGGGGGGGGGTTGTTTGTTTGTTTTTGGGTTTTTTTTTTTGGTTTTTTTTTTTGGGGGGGGGGGTGTTGTTGTTGTTGTTGTTGTTGTTGTTGTATTAATAGCTCCAAAATGTGTTCAGACTTTATCTAGTATCTCATTAGGTCCATTGTAGTTTGATAATTTTCCGTACCCCAGACAACGAGAAAGGAAGATTTTTTATATTCAATCTTGAATCTTTGATGTTCCGTTTGTGGATTGCTCTCGGAATCACGTGATAGTGAGTTCGATGACAGCTCGAGATCCGGAAGGAGATACAAACTGCAATGGAACCTCATGGCGTTTCCTTGTGACTGTGCCATTGTAACTAGTCCACCACAGTTCAGTGCATGTGTCCACCTTGGCCTCAGCAATTCCTATAGTGTTAAAACACGCCGCTAGTTTGGTATGTTTGTATTCTTGTTTGTTTATTTTTGTTGCCCCGTGCCCCAGTAGGGGTCAAAGGAAATGAAACCATAACTCGTAAAAGCCCATGCAAAAATAGTTATTATTCTTGAAATCTTCAGATCACTAGAAGCCAGTTCAAGCCACTATTACACATTACTAGTTCTAATCTGCAGCGGTCTAGGGCTTGGCGGGGATGGCCACGCCTTGCGTAATAGTGGTTTGAAGTGGCTGCTACTGGTTTGTTGTTTTATTTTTATCAAGGCTTATCATACACTGGACAGGGTGGCTGGTCGGCCTCGAGCTCTTAAGAGTGATATCTTAATTCGTGTTTTACATAGTCGTGTACAGCTACTGTTTGTGAGAGAGCGTTTGAGAGTACGAGCATACTCTCTCTCTCTCTCTCTCTTTGAGGGGGGGGGGGTCTGTTATCTCTTCTTTTGTTTTACATTTTGTAGTTTAGCAACGGCAAATTATAAACTGGCACGTGTTCTACAATTTCTACCGTTGAAAAAATAAAGTTTCATTGTCATTCATTGTCATATTCTCGTAGTTTAGCAACGGCAAGTTCGAACATGGTATTTCTGCCAAAACTTTTACAGTTGGAAAATAAAGATTATTGTCGTTGTCGTTGTCGTTGTCGTTCTCTCTCTCTCTCTCTCTCTCTCTCTCTCTCTCTCTCTCTCTCTCTCTCTCTCTCTCTGCTATGCTAAGCTCTGTATGTGTGTTACTGTAGGCATTGCGTGTGGCATGTGCTATATGTAATGCTATGTATGCTCTGTGTTTGTGTGTGTGTGTGTGTGTGTGTGTGTGTGTGTGTGTGTGTGTGTGTGTGTGTGTGTGTGTGTGTGGCAAGGACAGACAGTAAGAGAGACCTGTGCGTCTATGTTCTCATCATTGGAAAAATAAAGTTTTAGTCAGTCTCTCTCTCTCTCTCTCTCTCTCTCTCTCTCTTCGGCTCGGTCGGATATAAGCCAATTACAGCCTGCTGATGGCTCAAAGGCCAAGCTGACCATCTAAATCATCTTCCAGCCACCTCTCCGCTCCTCCGCTCCTGTCGCCGCCTGAGCAGGTTGCAGCGCTAGTGGAGCGTGAACGAGAAGCCAATCTATCATCCTATACTCTCCGCTCCCATCCTTCCTGACTGCTGCATCTGACAGCTCTCTCTCTCTCTCTCTCTCTCTCACTGCTTCTCTTCTGATCACCTTCACAGGGGCTAAGTCAAGACGGCGGACCGGCCCCCGTAGTTTAGTGGTTAGCAATTCGGGTCATGGACCGGAAGACCCGGGTTCGAGTCCCAGCCGAGGCAAGCGGGATTTTTCCTACATAGGTCGACTCCTACCCAGAGCGGGGGTGCCATGGGCCCGATGGGGAGGCTGTTGCCACACAGCCGAGATTCACCCACTTCACGGGTGCGACTTTGGGGGTGCCTCCCTTGGTATGACACGTCTTCATGATGTGGATGATAACCGGCACCGCAGGTGGCGTAGTTCCCGGGCCTGGTTAATGCCGGCATAATTATGGAAGCGTGGAATGCGGCCCTGTCCCGCAGTCCCAAACCACATGGACCTCCATAGCATCATCTTACTATCATCCTCATCTCCATCATCATGCATAATAAAAATTGTCCCAGCTTCCGATTCCTCCGTGGGCTCCACCCGTGACCTGGGAGGAACACCACTGGAGCTGGCAAAGAGTTGGGGCAGCAACAAAAAAAAGTCAAGACGGCGGATTTTCCCTTGCTGCTGCTACTGTTTTGTGGACGATTTATCTCAGAACATGCCAGGTGTTTGTCTTTTGTTGTTAGTGTTGTTTTTGTTGTTGTTTGTTTGTTTGTTTGTTTGTTTGTTTGTTTGTTTGTTTGTGTCTTTTTGTCTGAACTCATTCTAGTCCAGCTGCATTGGTATTCCTCTGAGTTGAATCTTGGAAGCCAAGGCACTTTTCTCTTATGCACGATGATGAGGATGCGGTCGATAGCAGGCTGCTATGTAGGTCAGTGCGGATTGGGATCTTTACAGTAATGTAATGTAAAAGGCATTTTGGGTCGTTCTCTAGTTGAGAATCGGTCCCTTTCTTTCACACCGACAAGCCGAAATTCAAGGAGGTTTTCCAGTCGTAACAGCAACTGAAAAGGGAAAGAAAATCGGTACTACTGTTTACTGGATTATGTCCGTATGAAATTACAGAAAGGGGTCAGAAAACGACTGAAGACGCTACCACTATGTTAAAGACGTGTCCATGCTCATGATTTCAAACACGTGGTTTTACCACAGAAATGAATGGAACTAGCACCTTAAAAACTCTCCGCCATCTTGAATAACTCCCGTGACCATGCGCGTGGCGCCAGGTCCATCTGTCATTCCCCCCCCCCCCCCCCTGGTCATCATGGTGATATATCGACGGTAGGTCACTCTTTGGGAGGCGCGTTCAGTACCAGTTTAGAGTGATCTCCCCTGGTTCTAATCTGATTTTGAAGTTTTGGCGCGCGTGATTTATGGCTCGTTGTGTCAAAGACAGGCAAGCGTATGGCTTCACGGATCGATTGCTGGCAGGAAATATACACCACACACACCGGTATAATGCTTCCCCTGCACAAGCTCAGGCCGTAAATTACGTCTCAATCACGACACGTCACAGATATCTGACTGCAACGCGAGCAGACGTTTTTGGGCGGCTGTTTCTGATTGGTGCAATTGGCTTCAGGATAATGCAGAAAGTAATTTACGACGTACATGTTTTCCAAAACAGGAGTAAGAAGTAACATTTACATTTCTTTATGATTTCCAGAAGGCCAGCTTTATCGAAAGGTCGACATGTTGAAACAGGGAAATAAATGGAGACAATTTACAAGCAAACAACACAAATACTTGCGATATGAACTAGGTGGCTTGATCATGTGCCACTTGAGTTTTTCAGACTGAATCAGAATGTAATGATTCGGAATGGTGTTGCCGGATGCATCCTTAAGTATACAGTCAGAGATCCGTACTAACAGTGAACAATGTTCCTTGTTGGATCGATGACATGCACACTTTGCCTACAGATTTGTTTGTGCATGTTTGTTTGTATCTCTGCTACCTGGTGTGCTCTTGTTCGTCTAGCCAGGCCACGCCATAATCAATGTCGTACAAACTGCTTCAAGGGGAGTAGATTTAATACAGTTTCTAAGTTTCAAGAAAAGAAGAAGGTGGGTGGGTGGGTGTTTGGAAATTTAACGTCCTTTTCCACCACATACGGGTCATACAAAGACGGGGCAACGGTGAAAAAGCCAGCACAAATATTTGCGGGAATCGAACTCACGACCCGAGCATTGGAAGTCCAACGCTCTACCGTTCGGCCACCCCGGCTCCCCTCAAGAAAGTAGAGAAGCAATTGCAAGCACAAGGCTCCAACTAGCAGTAGAAAAAAACGCAAATTATCTTGTGTTTCACATTTTGGAGACTCCGTATTAACTATATCGATATTGTGAATTTCAAAAGTTATACCCATTGGCCATAAGGAAAGCAACACATGTACATGCACCCAGTAATCGCCTTAGTAAGCTGATAGGAGCTTCTGAAGTCCAGACAGTCTTTTAATCTACGTCAAGAAAACTTGAGCTTATAGCTATACTGAAACCACTGCTGTCTGGAAGATTTTCCGTGACCACTCACTCTCAGGGGGCTCTCTCTCTCTCTCTCTCTCTCTCTCTCTCTCTTGCTTATATTCTCGTAGTTTAGCAACGGCAAGTTCAAACATGTATTAATTTTCTGCCAAAATTGTTACCGTTACAAAATAAAGATTATTGTCACTGTCACTGTCACTGTCATTGTCATTGTCATTCTCTCTCTCTCTCTCTCTCTCTCTCTCTCTCTCTCTCTCTCTCTCTCTCTCTCTCTCTTATCTCTCAGGGGAGCCGGGACAGCCGAATGGTGGAGCTTTGAACTTTTTTTTTTTATTTGTTTTCTGCGGGGTTTTTTGTGGGTTTTTTTGGTACAGTGGCAGTACAACAGTCACAAGACATACCAACTGATATACACTTCAGAGGAAGACTATCTGAAAAAGTAAATTTGTAACGCTCAAGTTTGTATACGAGTGCAACACATGCAAGACTGCGTACACCCCTACCAATACTAGCATACTCCATCCACACACACAAGGAAAAAGAAAAGAAGAGGGGGGGGGGGAAGAAGCCTAAGGGGAAAAAAAAACAGACAAACAGACAAACAAAATCAACAACAACAACAACAAAAAAGGGGGGGGGGGCGGCTTGGGGCATTGGAGGAGGGGAAGCTTTGAACTTTCAATGCTCGGGTCGTGAGTTTGATTCCCGGCTGGGGCTAAATATTCTTACTGGTCTTTTTCTCGTTGCCCCGTCTTTAATATCACTCTTACGTGGTGGAAAAGGACGTTAAACTCCCAAACACCCACACTCTCTCTCTCTCTCTCTCTCTCTCTCTCTCTCTCTCTCTCTCTCTGTTCGACAGACTGTTTTTAACATGACAAAGTACCCATTACATAATGCCAACTAATCTGTCTGAAAGGGCACCGAAATTCTGCCCCAGTGCAGGGCCGTTCATCATCTAATCGCATATCTATGCAAAGAGTGGACCGGGGGGACCAGCCCCCCGATGAATTAGCGAGACCCCGCGATGGCCAAACCCACATATTGACAGTGCAAATTGACATGGCGGCACAGGAGCCCTGTACTGTAGCGATTTTTTTTTCTGCACCTGGTTTGTGTCGTTATCTTATGCAGTGGTTTTTTTCCCCCTGGCTACCGGGCTGTTCATCGGGGCTTTCTCTCCGGGCTAACCGGCTTTCCTCCCCCAGCAAATTTGAAAAGTTAGATAGGTATTGGGTGGCGCTGCACAGCGGCGACGCGCCTCCCCCTTGGAAAGCAGCCAGAATTTCCCAATAAAGTAGTTAAGAAGAAAAAAGTTACGGTATACCGGTGTAACAGGCCGGAGTATACCCCCTGGCTACTTTATACCCTCGGGTATAAACCTAGGCCGGTTCAACCCCCTGGGTATAGATCAGTGGTATGGGGGTTAAAGTGGGCAGGAGAGGGTTAAACGGGCCTAAGCCAGAATACAACCCGGGGTATAGTCTGGGCGAGACCAGTTTGTACGGGGGGATAGTCTGGGCTAGGTCAGTTTATACGGGGGTATAGTCTGGGCTAGGCCAGTTTATACGGGGGTATACTCCAGGCGGGGTATAATCTGGACTGCTACACCTGCGTGGGCGGGGAGAGAACGTTTCATGGCCGCTGATGCAAACGCCAGTCATATCGCAAATTGGGTTTTCAGACTAGGGCGTTTTCAGAAATAGCAGGCCTTGAGTAATAGCACGAGTCCAGTTGGTCAACAAGAGGTGGCTATAACATAACCATGGCGCTGAGAGATACTGATCGACCGAGTAGATATAGTTTTAGCCTGATTTGTTTAAGTTGTAGTTTGTGTGTGTGTGTGTGTGTGTGTGTGTGTGTGTGTGTGTGTGTGTGTGGTGTGTGTGTGTGTGTGTGTGGTTGTGTGTGTGTGTGTGTGCTCATTCTTGGGTTTGGAGGGTGAATGGGTGGGTGTTAGGGCGTTTAACGTCCTTTTCCACCACATAAGGGTGATATCAAAGACGGGACAACGAGAAAAAGGCCAGCACAAATATTTGGCCCCACGAACTCACGACCCGAGCCTTGGGTTTGGAAGGGTAGTTTTGTTTTGTTTTGTTTTGTTTTGTTTTGTTTTGTTTTTTTTGACGAGGGTTTTTCTCCATTATTGTGTTTCCTGTTTTGTTGAACATAGATTTTGCGTATATTAGGGATGTTTAAAATTTTCGTAACTGCAAGACCTCAAGTATTGGTTCATAGAAATAAACGATGAGATCATGTACAATGAATGAAAATATCGCACATCACATGCACGCACAGTTTACTTGAATCAAATCACTTAAAATCTCACTTATAATAATAATAATAATGAGTATTGTATAGGAGCTTTACCCAATTTCATGAATCGGCTCAAAGCGCCGCGAACTGAACCCAACACGCACGAACCCAACACGCACGCTCACGTGAATCACACGCTCACGTGAATCACACACATTACAATCACGTGGTGCGAAGGGTCAGCTCAGCTATTGAAATGTCGGAATTTAGAATTGCATTTATTTTTCAAACTTGGTGGGCTGAACATTTCCAATGCAGAGGGGGAGGAAGCCGGAGTACCCGGAGAGAACCCCCGACGATCGGCCCGAATGAACGGCGCCACATACGAGAAGGAAAAATTCTTCGCCCCGAGTGGGACTCGGACCCCTGACCTCTCGCATTGGTGACAAGTCTCTTAACCACTAGACCACCGACCGCCCCCGCGATTCCAGTAACCTCAAACCCAAAAACTGTCACGGAAACACGCGTAGTCCACCGAGCTCATGCCAAAAACTAGTTGCGCAAAGAAATATCGCCCCTCTGTGTAGCCACGGCAGTTGACTCTTTTTCCTCGCGTTGGGTGTGTGCATATATGAAAGGTGCTCAATTCTCTCTCGGCAAAAAAAACCCATTCTGCTAAATACATATGCATGGGTGACATTAGTCCACGGGTCAGGTGGGATAATTGAGTTATTCAGACGAGTTCTGCACAAGTTTTTTATGGTAACAACATGGATAAATTGCGTTGCGGCCGCCATGGTGGTTGCCGGCACCAGGGGTGGTAAGAATCAGAGACAGGCAGGCTGGAAGACAGTTATAGGGGATAAGTGCTGAAAACTTCGCATAAATGCATAAAACCACATCCCACGTGCACTTCGATGCTAAGGCTGACGGGGTCACTGTCGGGGTATTTTTTTGTACAACTTACCTCGGGTATATTCAGTGTCTCTGACCGCAGTTGACCCAAGGTATTTTGTCTCTGAGCAAGGTGTACTCCAGGTATTGTGTTCCAAACACTTTCGTGTTATTTTTAGTGAAGATTGACTGGCTACTGGAGTTTAGAATATGAAGGCGATAGGACTGAGGTTTGAGATAAGTAAGAAGAAAGGACTAAGGATTGAGATAAGTAAGAGACAGGACTGAGGATTGAGATAAGTAAGAGACAGGACTGAGGATTGAGATAAGTAAGAGAAAGGACTAAGGATTGAGATAAGTAAGAGAAAGGACTGAGGTTTGAGATAAGTAAGAGACAGGACTGAGGATTGAGATAAGTAAGAGAAAGGACTAAGGTTTGAGATAAGTAAGTGAAAGCATTGAGGTTTGCAAATAGAAGGCGAAAGGACTGATTTTTGAGATCAGCAAATGAAAGGACTGAGGTTTGATATAAGTAAGTGAGGGAAATTGGGGGTGGGTGTTTGGGAGTTTAACGTCTTTTTCCACCACATAAGGGTGATATCAAAGACGAGGCAACGAGAAAAAAAGGTCAGCACAAATATTTGGGTGCAGCCGGGGATGAGATAAGTAAGCGAAAGGGATGGGGTTTGAGGTAAATACCAAAACGACTGGTGTCTGAGATACGTGCCGAATGGACTTAGGATTGGAATAAGTACACGAATGGACTGAGGTTTGAGATAAGCAAGTGAAAGGACCGAGGTTTGAGATAAGCAAGTGAAAAGACTTCGGTTTGAGATAAATCAGTGAAAGGAATGAGGTTTTAGATAAGTAAACAAAAGGACTGAGGTTTGAGATAAGCAAATGAAAAGAATGAGGTTTTAGATAAGAAAACAAAAGGACTGAGGTTTGAGACAAGTAAGTGGAAGGACTAAAGTTTGACTGAGATACGTAAGTGAAAGGACTGAGGTTTAACTGAGATACGTAAGTGAAAGGACTGAGGTTTAACTGAGATACGTAAGTGAAAGGACTGAGGTTTACGTGAGATACGTAACTGAAAGGACTGAGGTTTACGATTAGGATCCAGATTGGCTGCACGTTAGCGTTAGCTATCTTGTTGTTGTTGTTGTTGTTGTTGTCGTTGTCGTCGTCGTCGTCGACGTCGTCGTTGTTTGTTTGTTTGTTTGTGTTTTGATTCGGTTTTTTTTAGAAATAGCAGGTATAGATAAACAAAATATTACGACAGTGACCATTTCAGCGCTAACAAGGTGTTTCTTGTCACTCAAGTTATGTTTGAAGAACCCTAAAACAAATTTCCCATTTCACGGATATCCCTATCACCGATATAACAAAAATCGACGAATTTCATAAATATGTAAATCACCGAGGATTACAAGTGGTGTGGTGGTCTAGATGATTGTATTAACATTCTCGGTAACACGTCCCACAAGAAATCACAGATATGGCTGCTGAAGTTAGCAGACAAAATCCCGGGGCCCGCATATGACCTTTTACTTGCTCAACATGCACGCATGCGCACTCCCGGAGCAAGGGGTCGCGATGGCATCACGTCAGAGATTGGCTTGGCCTTTTCTAGCTTAGCGATCACGTTGCTGATTGGTGTGTGTGTGGAGAATATGGCTCGAATCGTTAAGCCGTGCCGGTTACCAATTATTGTCAGGCAATCGTCTACACCACCACCCCCGTTCCCCTCTCCCCCGCTCCCCGTCTCCGAAACACTCCTCGTCGGAAACGTGGAGGAAAAACGTTAATGAGGTAAAATTTGTGAAATGTGATAAAACATTTTCCGAAAACATGACACCTACTTCTGGATGCATCAGATAAGGCGCTTCCAGTAATGAGATTTTGTTTTTTTGTTTTTTTGGCAACATAAACCGTTTTGCATTTCGTAGCGCAAATTGGCATATCTCTCTCTCTCTCTCTCTCTCTCTCTCTCTCTCTCTCTCTCTCTCTCTCTCTCTCTCCTTGTGTTCTTGGCGTCAAACCCTGCAAATATGTGGGTGGGTGGTTTGCTGGCTGACTGTGGGTTACATCCTTTTTTTTTTTCTTTTTTTTTTGACAAGTACGGGTTAACCCTACAAAGACGGAACAATAACGGGAAAAACCGACGCAATTGTTTTTTGTTGTTTGTGTGTGTGTGTGTGTGTGTGTGTGTGTGTGGTGTTGTGTTGTGTTGTGTTGTGTTGTGTTGTGTTGTGCTGTGTTGTGTTGTGTTGTGTTGTGTTGTGCTGTGTTCTGCTGTGCTGTGTTGTGTTGTGTTGTGTTGTGTTGTGTTGTGTTGTGTTGTGCAGTGCTGTGCTGTGCTGTGCTGTGCTGTGCTGTGCTGTGCTGTTGCTGTGCTGTGCTGTGCTGTGTTTTGGGGGTTTCTTGTTTTGTTGTTGTTCTCACCCAATCTGGGATCGAACTGATTACCCCCCCCCCCCCATTGACAGTTCACCTATTAGCCAGCTCGGTGATCTTGGCTCCCAAGAAACACACCACCTTCCAACCTTTCCACCACTCACTACATCTCCCCCCCCCTTACACACACACACACACACACACACACACACACACACACACACACACACACACACACACACACACACACACACACATGCCCTCCCTCAACTACCACCACCACCACAGAACACCAAATAAATCGTTCATACTCGAAATTCTTCCACGAAGTTTCACACTAACGATTTCAAAAACGTACGCACCGGCTGACTGACACCGGATCACGCAACATAACAACGCCTAGCGTTTAGACCAGCTCGCGCTTGTTCCTCCAACGTCCGAATAGCTGTTTGTTTCATGTTGCTTGCCCACTCCTCCGAAAAAAAAAAAAGCAGCAAATGCTCCGACAATTACTGTCTCTTACTTTCTCCATCCCGCGAACCACTGAGCAAACAGCTGCAGCAGCTGAAGGTTCGATCATGCGGAAGCGGTGGGTTACAAAGCAAAGTGCATTTCGAGCATGGGTGAAATTCGCACGGGTTACTGGTGAGAGTGTATGATGGTCACGGGGGTGAACCACGTGTGACTTGAAGGTTTACCAAGAGACGGGTGATTTCAGAAGAGAAAATTGTTTGACGAAACATGACAAAATAGTAGTTGTTTTCTGCAGAAACATTTAAAATCCTGTTTTTCTGTAGAAAAACGGAAATAACAGTTTTTCCCCCTGCAGAAAACTGACTTTTTCTGCAGGGGAAAAAATGGCTGATTTCTGCAGAAATCAGGGGGTGGTTTTTGTTTGTTTTTGTTTGTTTGGTTGGTTGGTTGGTTTTGTTGTTGTTGGTGGTGGTGGTGGTTTTTTGATTTTGCAGGAAAAACTGCCATTTTGTCATCTCTCGCCAGTGTTTTCTGCAAAATCGTGTTGTTTGTTTGTTTGTTTGTTTTGTTTGTTTGTTTGTTTGTTTGTTTGTTTGTTTGTTTGTTTCCCCCCCCCCCCCCCCCGCCAAATAAATAAATAAACCTGCTACTTTGTCATTTCCGTTTCTGCATTATATCAATTTCTTCTTCTGCAGAAAAGGGCTATTTTTATACAGAAAAACTGTTTTTCCGCAGAAAAAACAGGATTGTCGATTTTTCTACAGAGACTGCTATTTTGTCATGTTTGTTCCGCCAACAATATATGCCCTTCTCCTTGGAAATCCTCGTCTCTCCCGGAAACCTTAACTCACATGGTTCACCCCCGTGATGATGGTATTGTTTCGATCCGCGACACAGTTGTATTGTGCGGCAGTGGCTGCTTGTCTGTTTGTTGGTATAGCTGGAACAGGTTTAGATTTGTGGTGCAGCTAGCTCTGTTCATCAGTATTTATAAGTGAAAGTAATACACTGTCGGTGGTGCAGAGATAACGTCTCCTTCCTGCCTCCATTGCGAAAGGTTGACGTTCGAGTCCCACTTGGTGCAAAGAATTTTTCATGTGAAGTATTTGGCACTGTTCGTTCAAGCCGAGGGTTCTCTCCGGGTATTCCGGCTACCACCACCCCCCCCCCCCCCCCCCCACACACACACACACACCTCCCCCCCCCCCCCCCTATGATTTCGAAATTTGCAGGCCCACAAACTTTCAAATAAATGTGATTCTAAAATTCCGAAACTAAAAATTGCTGAGCTGACCACTCGCACAACGTGACTGTGATAATAATAATAATAATAATAATAATAAAGACTTATAAGGCGCCTATACATGTAAATTACACAGGAGCTAAGCGCCGTACATCATAACAAAAATAAAACAGGTATCACTGACAGTACACATATGACATAAAGCACAACAATATACACAAACATGAATGACTGTTACACACCTAAGGACGGCAGCAAAATACGTATACCGCTCCTAGTGATCTGAAGATTTCAATTAAAATTGCGATTTTTGCATGGGTTTTTAGGATTTATTATTGGGATGTATCATAGCTGTGTGTATGTAACGTGTATGTGACGTGCATTTCATGTGTATCTCATGCGTATGTATTGCCACTCCACTATTGCGAGGCGCCCACAGCTCCAGCAGGAGGTTAGACGCCAGACAAATCCTCATTATTATTATTATTATTATTATTACGAAGACAAAAGCAAACTGTTGAGTACAGATACAAGGGTAGAAAGGGGTACTTTATCTGTTCTTCAGTATCAACTGAATGGATGGAAAGAAAATGTAAGGAGCTCCGACAAACACGGGGACAAAAGGTGATTTGGGTCGTTTGGAGTTACTAGTATTAACGGAAAGTGCAGACAATAAACTTTCTTGTTGTGTAAAATTATTTCAGTAACACGGTGTAGGCCTGAGATGTGTTTGTTGAAAAAAATTTGCTGTAACAAAACGGCCATTTTGAGAACATGGCTGGCACAAGTGTGACATGGGAATCATTCTAATATAGCGCGACAGTAGTTCGTGTTCTTTTTCACATGTTATATATTCAGCCTTGAAACTTTCAGACAAGTTGTATTACTTGTTCAAAAGACATGAAAATCGGGGGGGGGGGGGGGGGGGGAATCTCAAAATCGATTTTCTCAGAATGTGCGCCATTGTCCAACCTTACGTGGGGTCCCTCCACAAATGTCTGCGAGAACGGACATTGCATTTTGAGAGACCCCTGGGAATGTGTATCTTCATTTCTCAGTGTACCTGTCTGACCCACCCAGACTTAATATGTTCTCTGCTATTCAGAAGAAACAAAATGTTCCTGATAACGACGCTGGATTCTGTTCAAACTTTAGGGTATTCGATCTGTCTTTCTTCGACGATGAGAGGTTCTGGATAAATAAGAAAAATTTTCTCGTAGCAACTGTAAACACTGTAACTCTGCATGTGCAAGTAATGGAGACTGTGAGAGATTGAAACGATTCGATGTCATCAAAACGGTCTGGAAAGGTGGTGTGTGGATGAGATGGAATTTGTCTGCAGCAATCGTGAGTTCTCCATGATAATCAAGGCAGTCTGCCCATTACAAAAGAACGCAGTTTCAGATTCTCAATACGACATTCAAATATTTAAATATGAAGTTTTTCTCAAATATGTTTCCTTATATATAATTAATAATTAAGAATATAATTAATAACAATGATGGGCACTTTACCCAGTTGCTTCGCTCAAGGCGTCGCCATTTGAACTTAACGTGCACGCTCATGTGAATCACACGCATTCTCTCACACATAGGACATCAACACGTTACAATCACGTCGAGCGTTGGGTCAGCTCAGCTACTTACAGATTCGGAATTTAGAAGTGCATTTTTAAATTTTTTGAAAATATCAAAAACAGAGAGGGAGAGGAAGCCGGAGTACCCGGTGAGAACCCCCGACGATCGGCCCAAATGAATGCTGCCACATACTAGAGACAGAAATTTGAAGTACATGACCCAATGAGTCGAACCAATCAGCCTATACCACTAGACCACCGACCGACCCGTTACCTTCCAATTCATGCTAACGATGTGTTAGATAATTAATAATATAGGAGACTTAGGGCGTGTGTATATGTACACAACAATGTAGGAGACTTAGGGCGTGTATATATGTACACAATAATGTAGGAGACTTAGGGCGTGTATATATGTACACAACAATGTAGGAGACTTAGGGCGTGTATATATGTACACAACAATGTAGGAGACTTAGGGCGTGTGTATATGTACACAACAATGTAGGAGACTTAGGGCGTGTGTATATGTACACAACAATGTAGGAGACTTAGGGCGTGTATATATGTACACAACAATGTAGGAGACTTAGGGCGTGTATATGTACACAACAATGTAGGAGACTTAGGGCGTGTGTATATGTACACAACAATGTAGGAGACTTAGGGCGTGTATATATGTACACAACATGTAGGAGACTTAGGGCGTGTGTATATGTACACAACAATGTAGGAGACTTAGGGCGTGTATATATGTACACAACAATGTAGGAGACTTAGGGCGTGTGTATATGTACACAACAATGTAGGAGACTTAGGGCGTGTGTATATGTACACAACAATGTAGGAGACTTAGGGCGTGTATATATGTACACAACAATGTAGGAGACTTAGGGCGTGTATATATGTACACAACAATGTAGGAGACTTAGGGCGTGTGTATATGTACACAACAATGTAGGAGACTTAGGGCGTGTGTATATGTACACAACAATGTAGGAGACTTAGGGCGTGTGTATATGTACACAACAATGTAGGAGACTTAGGGCGTGTGTATATGTACACAACAATGTAGGAGACTTAGGGCGTGTGTATATGTACACAACAATGTAGGAGACTTAGGGCGTGTGTATATGTACACAACAATGTAGGAGACTTAGGGCGTGTATATATGTACACAACAATGTAGGAGACTTAGGGCGTGTGTATATGTACACAACAATGTAGGAGACTTAGGGCGTGTGTATATGTACACAACAATGTAGGAGACTTAGGGCGTGTATATATGTACACAACAGGCTCAAAGCGCTGTACAGACTGACAAAAATCAAAAACAGGTACAGTTGACGACACACAGGCAGCATATAACAACCACATAAGAACAAACATTACACACCAACAACAAATGCAAAATACTCATAAAAAACAGCTTACATAAACACACGCACACACACACACAGACAGGCAACAATATGCAGGCAATGTACCAAACTGCAAGTTATGTGGGAAAATCAGCAGATCAGTTTAAATAGATGTGTTTTAAGACACCGTTTGAAACTGGCACTGGATTCTTGATGGCTTAGGGGGCGGATTCCACAGGGCTGCGGCCTAGAAAGAAACTAATAATAATAATACATTTAATAATAATTGATCATGTAACCCGACTCTACCCAAGACAGTGTGTGTGTGTGTGTGTGTGTGTGTGTGTGTGTGTGTGTGTGTGTGTGTGTGTGTGTGTGTGTGTGTGTGTGTGTGTGTGTGTGTGTGTAGTCTTGTATCCTGTGTGTGACTCCGGTTTTTTTGTTTTTTTCAGTTTGTTTGTTTGGGTTTTTTTTCAGTGTGTGTGGGGTTTTTTTTGTTGTTGTTTGTTGTTTGTTTGTTTGTTTGTTTGTTTGTTTGTTTGTTTGTTTGTTTTTTGTTTTGTTTTGGGGTTTTTTGTTAGCTCAGTATTGCTAGTTTTGTTCACTTTTGTTTATCTTAAAATTACTTTACCTTCATGTTTACCTTACCCTTTCCGCTTGTATTGTGATGTTATGTAAGTATATTGTCCAGTCTTGTAAGAAAATGACAAAAACAGAATTTAAAAAAAATCGAATTACACACTAGACGGCTGGTGGAGGGTGTGGGGTGGGCTCGGGTGGAGGGTGTGGGTGTTTGTCTAAAGTACTCTGGAGAGTCGCAAAAGAAAAATATCCATACTGAAAAAAACATAATAATAATAATGATAATAATAATAATATTCATTAATATAGACGCTTTACCCGCCTGCTTGGCTCAAAACGCCCGTGGCAAAAAGTTGTTACCACTAATTCTACGACCGCCCGAGCTACTAAGTACCGATACTTAATGGAGCGGAACATTGTACCAGGAGATGAATGTTTGTTCCGGAT
>JACVVK020000288.1:0-2500 GCA_018292915.2 Batillaria attramentaria
GGTTCTTGTTGGTTCTCTTACTGAAACAGTGTGATGGAGTAAATATATATTCGGTTACAATTAATATACAGGTTAGACCCATTACAAACAACAACACCGCAAAACCAACACACACACACACACACACACACACACACACACACACACACACACACACACACACACACACACACAGACATAATCAGTCATTACCATGGAGAGGGAGGAGAGAGAGAGAGAGAGAGAAGAGAGAGAGAGAGAGAGAGAGATTGAAATAACTATGTAAAAACAGTGGAAGTTTTGGTCTTGCGACCAATTTTCAAACTTGCCGTTTTGAAAAAAACAAACAAAACAAAACAAACAGAGAGAGAGAGAGAGAGAGAGAGAGGGGGGGGCACTAATTCCCCCCCCCCCCTCCCGAGTAGAGGGTTACAGGCTACAGACTGACATCTTCACGGGGCAGAAACAAAATGGACGGACGTTTTTCCGCTTCAACCGTTTCCATGACGACCCCTGTCTTTCAGCCGAAATCCCAACGCGTTTTTCTGGTGTTATGATTCATTTTTTAAGTTGGAAAAACGCCTTGCAATGGCGTGGAAAAACGCCGAATCAGGGTGCTATGATTTGGAAAAACGCGGTGCTGTGGATCTGACAAGACAAGAGCCTAACAGCGGCAACTTGGTTTCTCTCTTTTGTTTTGTGTCGTGAAGTTGGTGTTGTAGTCTGTAGATGATAATTCCTGCGTTACCGCGTGTCAAACATACATTATCAATGAAATAACACAACGTGTCACGGACAAAGCGTCGGAATTACACATTGGCGACAGAACACGTTCATGTTCACACTAGTAGATTATTTGTAGCTGTACCCGCGTTCGGCGATCATTCGCTCTGATTCAAAACATCTGGGCCCTCTGAGAGAGAGAGAGAGAGAGAGAGAGAGAGAGAGAGAGAGATTTCTCACCTGTTCAGTCTGGGGGTCGGTACTTAAAGCGGTCATCAGTCGCTGGGATGTGATGTTTGGGCAGCATCAGTATTCTTGTCACGTTGACGGGCGCCAGGTCTGACACCAGTTGCCTCAGAGTAACGTCGGCCTTCTTCAGCTGTTTCACGGCTTCTGTACTGTTTTCACTATCGCCTGGTCTGTGGTGTACTTGGGCTTGTGACCAACTGACTTCACTTCTCCTACTATCAGGCCGAACTGACGGCTAACCAGCAAGATGTCAAGGTCACCGTCCCGAACACCCAGTGTAGCGGGTTCGTGGGAGCAGGCGGGTAGCTGCGGCAGTGATTGGATCGACTTGATTGTCCAGGTATTTCCTGAACTGTAACTGGGGACAGTACCATCATGACCTCCTGCCTCCTCTCCGCCACTTGCCGAATGGACTGCAGAACTTGCTGCATGGCGTGATCGTCCCTCACGTCAGTTTCTTGCACCCGGGGCATGGGGTCACCAGGCGGGTCACTAGGGGGCAATGCTGGTCAGGCCACACTCGAGATGCTAGAGGTGGGGGGCTGGGAGGAGGGGGGAGGACCGCTGGGAACGGGGTTAACGGGCACGTGATCGGGCGTTCTTCGAACGAGTACCGTCTGCCCGGCCACACTCTCAACATCGTACGGACACTCTGTTAAAGTGAAGCGGAGGGAGGAAGTAGGTTTGGTTGTGGAGGTTGGGGTACCAGTCATGTACAGACTGAAGCCAATGGTTTTCGGCCACCTCTACTGGTGTCTGAGGCTGACTTGTTGCCTTGTGCTGTCTGTACCGAGCCCTGAGGCTGACTTGTGCCTTGTGCTGTCTGTATAGAGCCCTGAGGCTGACTTGTGCCTTGTGCTGTCTGTATAGAGCCCTGAGGCTGACTTGTGCCTTGTGCTGTCTGTATAGAGCCCTGAGGCTGAGGATATCGCGCGTATTGTTGACATGTACCAACACCTTGTACTGTCCGTGTAGAGCTGTGAGGGAGAGAATGACCAACACCTTGTCTCTGGTTTTTGACTCGCGCCTGTCACGTGACCAGGACTGTGGGCGCTGAGAACTGTGTGGACCGGGACAGTTCCTTGCTACGCTGTCCCAGCTGCTGACATGTGTTGCACCGGACAAGGGGACAGTCCTGGAGATATGACCGGGCTGTCCGCACGTGTTACACACTCCCCGACTGCCCGGGGGTGGGGGGCCGTGTCTTCGCATGATGTCTGAAATAAAACAGGACATTGTTTCCACAGTCTGATGCGACATGTGGCGTACTATACTATACTATACTATACTATACTATACTATACTATACTATACTATACTATACTATACTATACTATACTATACTTAGAGAGTAGTACATTTAGTGAAGAGGGCGGGTTGTTGTTTTGTTTTGTTTTTGCCTTTCATGTGTTTTGTTTTGTTTTTGGTGGGGGGGGGGGGGGAGGGGGCAGTGCGGTCAAACCCACACGCTATATAGATATTATATGCACCAGACTGGATCATACGCTTAGCGTCACCCCACTGGTCTCCGGATGGTAATACACGTTTG
>JACVVK020000288.1:7500-27500 GCA_018292915.2 Batillaria attramentaria
CGAAAAAAGTGAAAGCGGGGGGGGGGGAGGGGCGGGTGGGCAATCAGAGGAGCGGACAGCCTTCGGTCCACAAAAACAGAAGTTCTCTGTTGGGTGGGATGAGGGAGAGAGCACTAAGAGGGGTAGGGGGAGAGGAAGGGTCCATAGTCACCTGATTTTCCAGGGGGGGGGGGGGGGCAAAAAGACACTCCTGCCCCCCCCCCCCCCCCGGTTCCGGCGCCCCTGGACTTTCATGGTACTTTTATAATTTGTTTATCAGCAGCTGTCCAAACACTAATGCACTACATGTACTGTAACAGCCCCCCCCCCCCCACCCCATACCCCCAACCAAACTCCAAATTAAGTTGCCTTTCTGTACTGCAATCTCGGACAAAGATGTATCGTGACTTTTTTTTTTTAACTTTCATCTGCTCTTTGGAATTTCAAATACTATTGTCAGCAGGTGTCAAAACACTTTCCACTAACTATTGTAACCACCACCCCACCCCCTCGCCACCAATCTCCAAATTTAAGTGGCCATTTCGCACTGCAGTCACGGCGGACAGACGGAGTTGGTGTGTAAATTTTATTTTGTAATCCAGTTGAAGTGTTCTTGTGTGAGCTTTATGTGAAATTTTGCTGGGCATTATTTCTGCCCGTCCCCAGTATGTATCAGATTTCATTTGTTGAGATTTTCATAACTGGGCTTACTCCTCAGCTGTGTCATATGTCCGCTATGCCCTGGCCATCTTTTAGTTTTAGATTTCTTAGTTTAGTTGCATAGTATTAGACTTGGACAATCACACATTTTTTTTACTTTAGGATCTGTGTTTAATATGTCTGGATTTATAGGTCTAGATAATTAATTTGTGTGTGCGTTGGTGTGTGTGTGGGTGGGTGTGTGTGTGAGCCAGAAGAAAATTTTCTGCCATCGACAGACAATAAAGTTATATTGAATTGAAATTTCTTGACATGGCCAATCAGGTGGCAATAAAGAATCATGATATTATACTGATGGGACAACTCTGTTTTTATTGGGGGGAAACAGGGGTTGGCCGACCTGAATGGTAGAGGGGGCGTTGGACTTTCAATGCTCGGGTCCTGAGTCGAATCCCGGCTGGGGCGAAAGATTTGTGCTGGCCTTTTTCTCGTTGCCCCGTCTTTGATATCACCCGTATGTGATGGAAAGGACGTTTAAACTCCCAAACACCCACCACCCACCCACACACACCCTGTTATTATTGTAGTTAATTGTAGTTACGTAACTGATGTTCTTGTTCTTCTTCTTCTTCCCCCCCCCCCCCCCTTTTTTAAAAATATCATTTTTCCTATTCTCCCAGAAGGTTGGAAAGTAAAATGGCTTGACTTGTGTGCGACACCGACAAAAACCGTCGTGGGGCGGCCATTATGTTCAGCAGTGATAGTGTGATCTTTTAGACGCTTTCGGGAATTTTTCATTTTTTTTTTTTTCCATCAGTTTTGTCAGGATGCTCGCAAAATGTCCGCCCTCTCAGTAGAAAATCGGGTGCTATACTGAATTTGTAGCAGGCCGAAGGACACAAATACACAGGGCGTCAAAATGCCTGTATATTCCCTATTAGCCTCAGGCATCATAATCACCCCTAAAATGCTTCAATCTAGAAACAATTACTACCACGAACAGGACCATTCCAATACACGCACCTTACAGGGGTTTAAAAAAAAAATGAATGTCTCCTTTCCGCTCAGGTTTCACTGGAGTAATGCACGTCTACCTTCTCTTTAGGCCAGGGAGCCAGTTCACACAAATCCGCTTGTGTCACCAGTGCTCGACCTCTGTGCAAAAGTCCCAGCTTCACTGGCAACTTGCCTCTTTTTGCGACCGCCAGGCATGTACCTTGACCTCGGCTACATAACACAAATCACGAAAATCACAAGAAAAAGAAACGGTAATGACTGCGAAGTGGTTACAAGTTAAGCAAATAAAAGCGACACAAATTTATTTATTTATTTATTTGATTTGTTTAAGAAGTCGAAAGCCGAAACGTTGGCCTGTGCCGTCCTTTGTCAAAGTTAAGTGGTTTTCTGTCCCTTTTTATGTCGCTTTTATTCACGAAAATCACGCTTTTTCATGACAACAAAAATCACTACAGACTAGCACACTCGCCAACAGGGTACCTCAAAATACACTGCACATGACCCCACGGTCAATTTCGTGTCCCCACGCCGGCAGCACTGCCAGTAACTAAAAGTCCCCCAACTCAGACTATTGCAATGTAATCTATATATACCAGTGTCACTCAGTGATCATACATAGCATCGTTAGTGACAACAGTTCGTTGCAAAGTCTAATACCTTGTTCTACTGACTCCGCAGTTGCTCTAAAGCAATATTGACAAAACCTTTGTCCCGACAATAGACCAATTCACCTATCAACACTGCATGTTTGAGTCTAGGCGGTTGTCTGTCATCGGATGAATATAAATAGATCAGGACATGATACTAGCAGCGCAAAATGACTGTACTCGGATTTCAAGTTTCAAGGGTCCTAACTACCCCTAGTTGCTTCAGCGACAAAAACACCACTAAAAGACTATAGAGCTGAATGATTAGAGTGCACATCCGGCTGATGCGAATGTAGGGCGGGTTAATATTAACCTTTTTACTTCCAACATTGCTTCCAACAGAGTATGTACGTCAATATGTAGGCACTCGGTCGAGCAAGACATTACAGTGTGTGTGTGTGTGTGTGTGTGTGTGTGTGTGTGTGTGTGTGTGTGTGTGTGTGTGTGTGTGTGTTTAGGCATCGTCAAATTAGGGCAAGGGTTTTCTCCTTTGTGTTGCCGTTATTTCGTGTCCTGCTGGGACAACTTCTTTTCAGTTTTCAAGAAAAGACATCCGAACTTAAGCTTGGAACAGTTAGCTTATGTAGGCCTTAAAACATTGGGGACGTGTCCTAATACATGCACACTGAAGAGCGGAGGTGGCCAAACTGGCGCCGTGAATTGTGTCTGCTCTATCAATTTCCATTAATGTCTACGACAAACAAAAACGAAACACAAAAAACACCCGCCCCTCGCCCTCACCCCCTACCCCCCAAACACACACACACACACACACACACACACACACACACCACACACACACACACACACACACAACAACAACAACAACAACAACAACAACAAACAAACAAAATAAAAACAAACAAACAAACAAACAAAAAAAACCTCAACACAACCAAAACACGAAAAGGAACAACAACAAACAAAAACAGACAGACAAAACAAACAAGGAGCCAAACAATAAACAACAACCAAAAAAACCAACCAAACAAACATAAAACAGCATAAGCAACAACACAACACAACACTGACAAAACAACACAACACCACACAACCCACCACAACATAACACATCACCACACCACACCACACCACACCACACCACACCACACCACACCACACAACACAACACAACACTGATTAACAAACAAACCAAAACGGCTACACCTTCTAGAAAAACTTCACCCAGTACCAACAACAAAAAGAATGCCTCACTGAACATCCAACCACAACCGACCTCTCAAAGTAAACACTACACTACTATACAAGTCGTGTCTCAGCATACGGAGCGAGGTTTGTGACCCCCAAAATAATGGAGACTGATTACCGCTGAGTTCATGTGTTGAGGCCTCGTCTATTCAGCATGTTCCTGTCGTTATCAGTTGGTACATAGACGTGCTATGTACAATGTACAAACAATCTTATCTAAGTAGGACAACACAAATAACGATAAGTATACGCGAGGGAGGAGGAGGAGGGGGGGGGGGGTGAGGGTGTGGGTAATTCCCTATACTACATACAGTAGATACAAAGGAGGGCGTTTCCATACTGAGTCCTACTTGTCGATAGTCCTACCATTTTTTTTTTTTTTTTTTTTACTACTTGATAATCCCTTTCGGGAAATTCGGGCTGCTTCTCCCGAAGGAAGCGCGTCGCCGCGGTGCAGCGTCACCCAATATCTATCCTTTTTTTTACGCATAAACTCTAAAACAACGAGAGATCACTGGACTTTTTGTTGTTGTTGTTGCCATAATAACTAAGTCCATAATTGTGTAGTGTCCTAATGAAGGTTTACTGTAAAAGCTAAAATATTGACATCGACAGTATCATCGCGTGTGTGTGTGTGTGTGTGTGTGTGTGTGTGTGTGTGTGTGTGTGTGTGTAAGCACGTGCACCGTGCAATGTTTTTTTTTTTTTTTTATGACTAGGTTCTATGGCTCATTTATTCTCGATAAACTGTCAACAGTTTGACTTGTTTCCGTCTAAACTTGCGTCACTGGGACAGGCTTTTGATGACGTGTCAGAGAAAATTACAACCAGTCTATTTGCAGGGTATTTGTTTCCAAGGTTTTTGGTGCAGTTACGTGTAGTTACAAGTGAATTTGAGAGCTGAGCAACATACGAAGCAGTTCAAGTAATGTTTGTAATTAAGTGTAATTCAGGTACAAGATGAAGGTGCCTGTATTGGTGAATGTTTTCACACACACACACACACACACACACACACACACACACACACACACACACACACACACCCCTCTGAAGATTAAGCACATGAAATTCGAACAGATTTTCTTTGTTTTATTAGCAAGTTTCCGGTGACAAAATCGACACTCGCATGAATAGACGTGGAGATATTACCATACAGGTGGTAAGAAAAACATCGGAACAAATCGCTGCTCACACATACGCACTTCGCCCTCACAATATTAGTTCCCTTCTAGTGCAACCACACACCCGTGAAATTATCTAGCATATTACCCAAGGACATTGGTGACTGGTAGAACTTACACTCCCAACTGATTCCGGAATGAAAGACATCGAGCTCACTTCTCAAAATATTGGTTTACTTCTAATGCAGTCTCGCACCCAGATCTGGCATATTACCAAGGACATGGCAAAGTATCGGTTTCTGCTTCAACTTTCCTATCAAAGACAAGAGTGATTAGGTACTTACTAAAACCCCTTACAACGCTGGAACTGCGTCCCTTAATCCAAAGCAAATCCTTACACAAATATCCCCCAAGGTGTAGCCCAAGGGGAGGCCTTGTCAAGGGGCACCCCACACTGCGATGGACGTCGGGCAATCCCTTGGCCGACTGGCACCACCCAGACAGAGCCTCTCCCTCTTTGCTACACCCCCCACATCCACCCCCACCCCACACACGTGGCTGAAAACCTGGCTTCTGGGTTTCCATACTGACCCGCCTGTCTGGTAAGCTTATCTGAAGAACCATGGGTTGTATACTATAGCTGTACAAGATAATTGACGTCCAGAATATTGTACCATGTGACAAGTTTGAGATAACATAAGAATTACAGGATCAGGTGTGGTTACAAACTAGTGGCACAGGGGTATCAAAAGGTCAAACCACAAGAGAGAGAGAGAGAGAGAGAGAGACAGAGAGAGAGAGAGAGCGCAAATCAGTCCTTAAACTCTGGTAGTGCCAGGTAAACATGGTCATATAACAAAAATGTCAGTCAGCGAAACACAAGGCACTCAGGAATAACACACACACACACACACACACACACACACACACACACACACACACACACACACACTTACTTCTGGTCACAGCCATCTCATTGCCACCGGAACATTCAATGTAAAATTTTGTGCGATATCGTTTGTGTATAAAAAGCATTCTCAAACAAAATAGTCCTCAGAATATAAAAATATAAATATTGGACACATCCACCCGAATTTCCTTTTCACTAGAAATTATGGACATACGGAAATTATGGACAATCTTTTACGCCTTGAGTCAATCTTCGGAATGTAGAAACACGTCATTTCTTCAATCATTTGTTCATTCGTTGTGTTAATCACTAAAGCTTTCATTCAGTGATTCAAACATTAACACATTCAGTGGGACATTCAATCATTGATTCTTACATTGAGACATCCATCGATTCAATTCAATCATTGAAACATTCATTATTGCGTCCATCTGAGTTATGCATTGATTCATTTGATTCAAACATTGATACATTCATTATTTCACTCATTCATTCATTTCAGTCGTTGATTTATGCACTGATTCAAGCATTGGAACAATCATTCAAGCATTGATACATTCTCTCCAGTATTGAAACAATCAGTCGCTGATTCAAACGTTGAGACAATCATTCAGTCATTCATTTCAATCATTCATTTCAAACAATCATTCATTCCAAACAATCATTCATGGACGTATTCACTGATTCATTCACTGATTCGTTCATTGATTCATTTTACATTCAGTCAGACAAATACTCATCACTTACACTTACAGGCAGTTAATGGCTTTTACATACGTGTACCGCAATCGTTTCTGACAATCACCGACGCACTCTCTAGACTTCTTCTAGTGTACAGGAGACACTGCGCAAAACGTTTGACTGTCTGTACAAAAACCCTGCCACGCGATTGGTCGCGACTAGCACAAACAGTCACGTGACTGACCATCGACGCAACCATTGGGCGAGTTCGAATGCAGTCACATGGTCGTAGGAAAGAAGAATACCCGTATGAAAGATCAAGGGAGGACACTCCGAGAGTTTCTGTTTAGGTGATGTTTTCCGTCTCTTCCATTGTTTTCTTTCTTTCTAAAAGTCAATGTTCAACAGTCAGGTTTGCATTCAAGGTTTTCCCGACATAGCCGACCTCTTTCTGGTGTCCGTCAAAGGGGAGTAACCATGCGACAAAACGTATGACACGATGTAAAAATTGTCTTTTGTTTGGACTGTCTAAAACAGACCCTGCAAGACAAAAAAGGACACCCGCCCCTGCGTCTGTCAAAGGGGTGTAACCATTAGACAAAGTGTGTTGAAGTTGTCTTTTCTTTGGACTGCCAATAACAGACCTCTCAAGACAAAACTGCACCAGCGGTAAGTTGTCTTCTCTTTGGCGTAACCAAGCAAGCTTGGACTGGTCCGCAAAGACGTAGACGTGCTGAATCACAAATCGGGCATCGTGCTCCATGATTGGTCAGTTCTTGATCCTGGATCTTCCTAAGGGGACATCACTACCAGAAACATGCGAAAGAGTTCTCTACCCTGTAGCGTTGTCCTCCTTGGCGCGAAGGTCCTTGTAGAAGATGAGCGTGCCGACTAGGCTGCCGTCTGTCATGACGCCACCCATGGGGAGACAACCCACCTGGTTGAGGCCGGGAACAGAGCGGATGATGTTCAGCATGGCTGTGTTGTTGGAGAATGTGTCCACGTACATTCCCAGAAACCCAAGTCGGCCGGCAAGCTCGACACAAAGGTCCATGCAAAGTCGACCCAACCCTTTGCCTCTCTGGTCAGATCTGCAAAACACAATAGTAGCGGACTGTAAGCCGAGGTGAACTGAACAGCAAGTATTGTACTTTACACTCATTGTTTTCTGCTTGAGGATACGACCAAAGAGGGTGGGTGGGTGTTTGGGAATTTAACGTCCTTTTCCACCACACAAGACCAGAGAAGAAGTAGAAGTTGTTGGTTAGTAGCTGTACTTGAAGTTGTTTTTCCTATTCTTTCAAAAACTCTGCCTCCTTCTTCTTGTGGGATGCTAAACTCTTATCCCAAGCACTGGGGTCACTCCCTCTATCATCATCATCATCATCATCATCATCGTCGTCGTCATCATCGTTATCGTCGTCAACATCGTCCTAATAATCATCAAAACTGATTCTCACCTGACAATGATGAAGGGATCAGCCACAGGGCAGCCGCGGGAGTATTTGCTGACGGCCAGGATGAAAGCAGCCACCATCTGGCCGCCATCTTTCTCGATGATGGCGAACCGGTACCCGTCCTCGATCTCGGCCCTGAACTCTGCCTCATCTGCATATTCATCAACTCCGAAGCCTTGACCTTGCTGGGCAGCGCAGCAGATCATGCCGTAGGTCTCCGAGACTTGGGAGTCCGTCATGGCGTCCACGAGTAGGAGGTGCTCCTTGCCGTCACGTGACTGACAGGAAGTGACGAAAGGCACGATGGCGGCGGACATTCGGCGGGATTCTTTGCTGAGCATGGTGATGAAGGTGAAGGTCGTGCGACTGTGTGGAAATCCTGAAAAGAGAAGAAGACATGGACATAAGAACAGAGGTTTGAAGGAGTCACTGCAACATCGTAACATTGTTTCATTGTTGCTGTGTTTATGGACGGTCATATCAGAGACAGTTACGGAAAAGATACCCACGCCCAGGCAGTGCAATACATGTACCAGCATTTGGTCTCACAAAACTAAACAGCAAGCTCATTAAAGGCATTGTTCGGCATCCCGAGAATCGAACTCACAACCCGAGCATAAGCAGCCCAGCGCTCACTATCTACCATTCATAATCCGGGAGCCGGGATAGCCGAATGGTAGAGCGTTGGACTTTCGATGCTCGGGTCGTGAGTTCGGCGAATCCCGGCTGGGGCCAAATATTTGTGCTGGGCCTTTTTCTCGTTGCCCCCGTCTTTGTTATCACCCATAAGTGGTGGAAAAGGACGTTAAACTCCCAAACACCCACCCCACCCACCATCGAGCAGTATCACACTGCTGAAGATCTGTTCGCGAGCGAATAAAGCAACGTTTATTCCCATTCCCGCTGAGCTATAGCGGATCTAGAGTCCCCGCCATTACTACACTGAGTCTGACTACTCAAGGTCAACGGCATATTATACTGCAGCTGACGAAAGCAGGAGAGAAAGAAAGTCGGTGAGCGTATTAACCCTAGCCGCATTGTTTTCCGCCGGCTGTCGCAACAAAACGCAGCATTGTAAATAGAAGCGGGCACATTAATCGCATTTTTTGTGGTACCAGTGAAATCAGCCATTGCATCAGTTTTCCCCCAGCATATGGCCACAAGACTATTATATTGTAATTCCAGTGCATTTAAACGGGCTATTTCTATGTTTGCTTAGCCAAATTATGTCTTGAGACAGTTTCGTTTTGTAATGAGCCTTTACGCTCTATTTGAAATAAATACTCTATCTTGATGATTAGTACAGCTCTTCATGCGATACAAAGTTGTTTACACGTTGCGCGAGCAGTCGAACGTTCAATTTCTACGACTGTTGGTACCACACTCTCCGCTCTGCGTGTTCAGTCGCCGCGTCACTGAGCACGCTTCTATTGGTTTAGTACCGGCATTTCAGATGCTGTCACTGTGCAGGTGCAGTCACCAAGAAGACAGCTCAAAACCATCTGTCAGGATAAAAATCACAAATCTTGCGCCTTTGACCCATTAATTCCAGGGGTTAACGTGTCTCTGCCGCTTTATCAAGTGTATTACAGCAAAAGACATGCCAAGCATGAGACACACCACTTTCCCCGAACAAAAGAACGCCTTCTTATCCTCCAACCAGCAAGATAAGTAGCTTTCAAAATCTCGCGTGAACAAACGTTCTAATGTCGAGCGTCCTACTTCAGTGACGCTGGGTACAAAAAGGGTTATTAGTTCTGTCTGTCTGTCGTGTCACTTGATCTTTGTGATAAACATCTTCCCGAGACAATGACGTCACTCATTGCATCAGTTTTCCTTTAACCCTGCATGTGTTCGCAAGGCGGCGAACCTTACTCTAATGTATTTTATGCAGACCCGTCATGTAACGCAATCCGTTTGACAAACAAGTACAGGCCTTGCCAGTCCGCTCCCCCTTACGCTTTTAAAGACCCATATCCCAACATATCCAGGCTAACAGATCGTTCTGAGCGGTTACTGTGGTGTCTAACATCGACCCACTTAAACACCTGCACAGTAACGGCATTTCAAGGGCTGGCACTGAGCCAACGGAAACCGAAACGCAACGTCGAAAAGCACAGCGTGTGTCACAGCCATTCTGACACGACTGACAAGAACGGATCAGGGAAGTTGCGGTTCTGGTTCGCATGGTCAGCAGAGGTCGAGGTATTGCATTCTGAGCTGTGCGTATCATTAACATTTGTCGAGCCTGTGTAAGTGTATAAGCTCTATTAATCTTTCAGACAGACTATTGAAAGTTTCTAGCAAACAGGCGCAGCTCACACGCAGAAAGATTTCAAAAAAAACAACAAAAAAAATCGTTTCCTGTGAAACTTGGCAATGATTTTAGTACTGTAGCCTTTAACCTGAACGCAGCATGTGGTTGCAAGGCGGTATTATTCCTCATGCATTTCACGCATACATGTCGTGCAGCTTTATCTTTTGACAAACAACTCCACGTCCTGCCAAAGCGCTCGTTCGTAATGGCCATGTCACACGAGAGGGCAAAAACACTTGAAAACATTGTTTTCAGATGTTTCGCTGCGAAACAACGTGTTTTGTCGTGTGACATACTTCACAACAATGTTTTCAAAACATGTTTTGATCGTATTTTCAGTTTAAGAGCCTGCCCTAAAATCCAAAAACATGTTTTGTGTTTCAACCAATGAAAGCCGCCGTGCGGAGTGTCAAGTGACACCTTCCCGTATCCGCTCAGTCAACATGTCCGTAGCGGGACCCTCTCTCTCGCCTTAGACGCGCGCTTGCTTGTTTTCACGTGTGTCATGTATTGTTTCGGAAAGCATGTTTCGGGCGGTTTGCCTTTCAATAAAACACGGTGACATGGTTTTATAAAACATGTTTTCAGTGTGACATCGCCTTAAGCTTTCAAGGACACGGCGACGAAAACACCCGCAATGCAAAACGAATGGGAAGAAATACAGCGTGAGCCAGAATGCCGCCTCTATTGAAAGCGTTATTAAATTAAAATTATAAGTGCTGTTTTGATTCTCAGAGGTGTTTTCCCCCCAGACGTGTTGTGTCCCGTGCTCTACCGCTGACCGGGGCGGCTAAAAATAGTCCCCACCTCACAAAAGCGCTGCTATTTTGAGGACGGACCTTCACAACAAACTTGTTTTCTTTCGCGCAGTCAAAACCTTTTTAGCTTTTTCGGGTACGAAGCCGCAAGGCCGCGTGAGTGTCCTTAGCGCTTAAACGGGTTTTGGGTGCTTAGGTGCATTGAACAAACATCCTTGTTATGTTCACTTCACTTCCCGGTGTGTGGTGCGCTGAATTAACCTTTTCCTTGCTACGCGGCAAGACATCAACACGGTGTAAGTGCTTGTGCCCGCAAGAGCACGTGGTTGATGCAGCAGTTGTAGGGACTGACTGACAGTAACCGGGGTTGCATCAGCTACAGCTGAGAGTTATGTATTCACACTTTCGCGGTTTGGCTTCGAGAAATGCATAATCTATGAGCTCAGTTTTCACGCATCACAAATGCAAGCAGTGGGTGATGCAACGGGTTTGCAAGGACTGGCGGTAAAACTAGGCTTGGAACAGCTGCATTACATTATGATTATTAGTTATGTATTCGCATTTTCGCTAGAGAAATGCATGTTAACAATACAAATAGATGTTTTGACTTTCTATAAGTTTCCTGCATCAGTCACCATCAGTCTCTATGGTACATGTATCGCGCAAATGGAGACCGGTACAAAAATAGGTGAAAGACTCACTAAGATTAAAAGTTATTGTTGCACCATCCAACGATGTATAGTGCAAAATAACGACAAACGGATTTCACGCAGCAGACTATCTAAAGACTTACGAGAATAACAACTCATCACACACGCACGCCACGGAGACTGAGAGAGAGAGAGAGAGAGAGAGAGATTCTTTATTTACAACGGTAAAAAGGTGTTGGTCCTCAGACCAATTTTCAGCCTTGCCGTCGCTAATACTACACAAGAAATAAAAATTATAAAGCAAACGAGAGAGACAGACAGAGATAGAGAGAGATAGCGTACCTTAGTTCACAACCGCAGGTGTCCCGAGATCTCGGGTCGATGTAAACAGACCAGTGAATCAGACGCTTACAATACTGCTAAAACGCAGGGTAATATTCTGAAATATCACACAGCGTACACACCTATGCATGCACTGTCGCAAACTGCAGTCTAACTGAAAGCACAGGCAGCCACGGTTTAAACTGAAGCAGACGACGGCACAGTGCCAACAGATTACTCTCGAGTCCTTGTCGTGTTCGCACTGACTAGCAGACACGTGTGTCGCGGTGAAATAAGCATACATGGTCCCCGGCGATTGGCCCATTTATAGGCAATGTTGCCCGGAGGGGCGTGGCCAAACCACGTCAGTCATTGACGGTCACGTGTGTCCTAGATTCATATCCCACACCTGACCGGGGCGCTAACGTTTGTTGTAGCATGATGGAGTATGACACATGCTCTACATACGCGATACCTTTGGCCGGCTGGGTGACTCACAGTGCAACAGACAACACTGCGGTTTTGTATGTTCATAGTTGGTGTAAAGGTACTTTGGTATGATAATTATGGTATGGTATGGTATGGTATGGTATGGTATGGTATGGTAGACTTCTCCTCGGCGCCGGCACATATCCATCTCTGCTGAAATGCTCACGGCGCCGCAGGGCTGGAGGACGAAGCAGTGAAAGCCTGCTGCCGTTAAGCGCTAGTTTATGTGCAAACCTCCACCCTGCTATTCACTCTGGTGCGTGCGACAGTACTTCTGTTTACCACGCCTACTCTTCTTCGAAAGACGAACTTGGGATTTTTTAGCGTGCACACTTGATGTACGTGCGTGCGTGTGTACACGAAGGCGAGACAGGCACCGCAAACGAGTCTGCACATGGATTTGACTCGATATGGGAAGGAAAAATCCCACCATATCCCTGCCCACTCGAAGCCGGCAGCTCAGGATCCGAAGTCGGATGCCTCAACCACTAGACCAAATCCCCTGCCCCTTTGCAGTCACTAGTGATCGTCTATGGCGGCGTAGCCCTGTAAGTATTCAAGGGACTGATAGCCTGATGCTACCAATTACGTGCTCACTGGCATACTGTTCTTAGCTGTTTTCGTGGTATCTATCGTCACACCTCTTAGACACCAGGGCCCGTATGTAAAAGTCGAGGTAGAGTCTAACCTCGAACTAAACTAGCTCTAGGGTTATATTTTCTGTTGCTTTTATTTTAATCATACCGTTGCGGGAGAAGATCTTCGGCCCGGCTGAGTGTCTCCGACGGACTGCAAGCGTGCCTGTCTGAGTGATCGAAGAAGAAGAAGAAGAATTTTAATCAGGAAGCGGGTCCATTCCAGCAAGATGCCTAAGCCGTTATACGAGGATTTATTTCTTCCTTTCTTCGCCTCTTTTTTTAAATATCATTTTGCTTTTTGGTTTCTTTTGTCCTAGTCTGGGTTAGGCCTGTAGCCGTGGGTTAAATTAACCTCGAGTTTTAGATTCGGGCCCTGGACAGTGACAGCGTCTGTGATGCTGGCACTGAGCAAACAGAAGCGTACTCGATGACGCGGCGACCACACTGAGCGCTCCATTAGTGCAACAACAGTCGTAGAATTTGAATGTTCGGCCGCTCGCTCGAAGTGTAAAGAACGTTGTATCGCATGAAACACCTGTGCTAAACGTCAAGATAGAGAATTTCAGTCGAGCGTACAGGCGCACTCAGGAGCGAAACTGCTCCAAAACACAAGCCCCGTTAATTTATGGACTTTATTTGGTGTGACCTGTCACGCAAGGCTTAAAGACACTTGTCCAAGATTACGGAGCTTCACAGATGAAACCTTTTGACTGAAACAGTCGAACTTGTATCGTAGGGTAGTGCGGCTGTTGTAGTGCCGGGGGTCAGTATGGCCGCCTGGTGGGTAGCCAACTTCAACTGCTGATATCTCTGTCAATTTTAGTGGTACAGCTTTCATTCTTATATTGAAGCAAACTGCATAACCAATAGATTGCAGTAATATACACATCTCAAAATTGATAAGTTTCGACTTATGGTCCCTTTTGTGAGAACGGGTCACAGATGTTTAAAAATCCTCTTACCTAACTTTTGATCAACCATCGATATGATTCTGAAACAACTGACGACCTCGGCGTAAGTGAAAATAAGGGCGAAAATGCCAGCTGGAAAAATTAATGTATCGAAAGTATAAAATATACCTTTCGAGAACCTAAAGTGACAATGATGTCAAATATATAATCTTGTTCAGTAATGACGTGTACTCTTAAAACCTTTATCATTGAAAAAGTGACGTCAGTTAATGAAGTTAATAAAGTGTTCTCTTCGAATAGTTTCATTCCTTGAGAAGGTCTTGTCGGGTTTCCAAAAAAGCAGTGAAAATATCGATTTAGGCTGGTTTTACTTATGCCGAGAAGAAACGGAAAGACGGAGAACACCGGTTGTTACGTCACAAATTCCTGAATAACATCATCGTAACACTATCGATTGCTTCTTGGACATGGAAATGTTGGATATTGCGTCTTTAAGGGGCAGTTCCCTAAAAGTATTTAAATGAAATTCAGGTACGGGCCAATGCTTAATAAGCAAAAAAAAAAAACTTGGCAGGATGTTTTCGCATGTCGTTGACTTTGCCAAGCGACAGTGAACGTCATAGACTAGTCTGTTTGTCAAAGTTTTGGCGGATATGTGGGCGTCTTGAAAATTGTGCACTTCACAACCCAGGGTTGTTTTGAGTCAGATGACGTCAAGAGTTCCGTCCCTTGTTACCGAGAGTTGCCCGACCTTGACTGGCCCCATGAATCGCCTCATCGTAACCTTAGTTCGGTCAACTTGTTGTGAATCGTCAAAGTACGCCTCGCTATGAAGTACACTTCAAGGACAAAGCCGGAAGTCACACGAGTCAAAAGGTTAAGCGTCGGATGGTTGCTTGCTTGGTGGGCTGTTGCAGATTTTAACGTCCTTTTCCAACACGTGAAGGTGATAATTATATCAAACATGGCCCGGGGCAAAGAGGGAAAGTCCAGCACAACTATTTGGTTCCCATTCAGGGTTCGAACCCACGGCTCGAGCATTGTAATGACAGTCCAACGCTCTGCCGTTCGGACTCAGTCGAAACCGAAAGGTCGTAGGTTCGAATTCTGACAAGACCCAAAATTTGTTCAGACTTTGTCTTGGGTTCCTCACGCGTCGCCCGATTGTCCACACGCTTACACTTTGCTGTCGCCCGCAGGTACTCGCCTTTTTTTTTTTTTTTTTTTTTTTTTTGCTGCCACAACTCTTTTGCCGGCTCCAGTGGTGTTCCTCCCTGGAAATGGGTGGAATCCACGGAGGGCTCGGAAGCTGGGGCAATTTTTATTATGCATGATGAGGGAGATGAGGATGATGGTATGATGATGCTATGGAGGTCCGTGCGGTTTGGGACTGCGGGACAGGGCCGCATTCCACGCTTCCTGTCATAAATATCCCGGCATTAACCAGGCCCGGGAACTACGGTATCTGCGGTGCCGGCCGTGTAATCATCCACATCATAAGACGTGTCATACTAAGGCAAGCACCCCCAAAGTCGCACCCGTGAAGTGGGTGAAGCTCGGCTGTGTGGCAACAGCCTCCCCATTGTGCACACCCGCTCTGGGTAGGAGCCGACCTAAGTAGGAAAAATCCCGCTTGCCTCGGCTGGGATTCGAACCCGGGTCTCCCGGTCCACAGTCCGAAGTGCTAACCACTACTCTACGGGGGCCGCCTCTTTTCTTTTTGCAGGTGCCATCACACCAAGCCTGTTTGTTTTTACACCTGACAGCATCCTTGGCTTTGGCACGATATCGAGGGTGTCTTTCGCGACCGCGAGGAGGTAACTAACATCTTCAGCGTTAATCCGATTAATGTCTTCACCATTCTCAAACAAGGCGGCCAGGTGTTGAATGCCACGTGCGGCTAATCCGGCTGTGAATACATCACTCTTAGCAGGGTCCCAACGCCTTGCCAGGGGGGCGCTGGGCCCCTTATGTAGAACTCGAGTTTAATTTAACCCACGGCTACGGGCCTAACCCAGATTAGGAAAAAAAAACAAACCAAAAGCAAAATTAAGTTATTATGTAAGACATAAAAACACAAAAGACAGACAAAACACAAAACAAACACAAGACAGGGAAAACTGACAAAACAGATAAAACTCATATCCACACACACACACACACACACACACACACACACACACACACACACACACACACACACACACACGTTCCCTGCGCACACACGCACTCACACCAGCAGAACGACAACATGGCACGGCTATGAGAGGGTGAAGAAATCCTTGTTTGAACTGTTTCTGATTGTAAGAGGCAGCTGATTCCAAGTCAGTAACAGGGGCCTGGTAACGGAAGGAACGCTGACCGAATGGTTTAGTTCTGCTAACAATACATAAGCTTCTTGCTGCTGCAGGGTATCAACTAGCGATGCTTCTAACTCATTAAAAATATCGACACTGCCATACCTTGAGCCCTCAGGAGGGACACAGACGGCGCCCGGCAGTACATCTTTGTCGTATCCTGTACAATGCTCGACCCAAGCTTTGCTAGTCCAACGCTCTACCATTCTATTCAGCTACCCCGAAGGGTCAGGCTGGACGGCTGTTGGTAACAAAGAATGGGTGGGTGTTTGGGAAGTGTATTAACGTCCTTTTCCGCCACGTACGGGTGACTTATCAAAGAGGGCGCAACGCCGGAGAAAAAGGCCAACACAAGGCTGCGGGGGTTCGAACTCACGACCCGAGCATTGAAAATCGAACGCTTTACTATTGGTATCAAGGGGTAACAAGGGGGAAAAAAAACTCCCGCTAGGGAAGGTCACGTTAGACAACTCTTGGTAACTAGGGGACGGAACTCTAGACAAAAGGTCACGTGATTTAGGGAAGTGCTTTCGTCACCACTGACACATAAGGAACAGCTTGCTTCGCTTCAAATGATTTGTAGGCGTTATTTTACAAAATAATGTGACGCAACCATAATTTGTGCACGTGGCATGAATCTTCGTACGTGCGTACATACCCTGCCAGCGAGGTCGAAACTAGGCTTTTTGTTCGTGAGTGCACTGGATTCCGGTCATATAAATCTTTGCACTGCACTGCACACCCCACTCCCCCTAGACCCTCACGATGCCACCCGACACTTCCCGTCCCCCTCCCTGACAGGCCGCGAGTTTGCGAATCCCAACGGCAAGAGGGGGGGGGGGGGGGAGGGGGGTTAACGTCCTTTTCCACCACATACGGATGATATCAAGGACGGGGCAACGATGAAAAAGCCAGCACAAATATTTGGCCCCAGCCGGGATACGAACTCACGACCCGAACATTGGAAGTCCAGCGCTCTACCTTTCGGCTACCCCGGCTCCCCATCCCAACGGTAAGAATGAGGCAAAAATCTTTTCAAAACCGTACAACAGTTTATTGAGTGATCGGGTCGCTTCGCCATTTAAATTTCTATATTTACGATGTGTCCACGCGGACGGGCTGTTGCCACCACCCACTCACACTCCCTACCGCATGTTTACTACAGTAAAGTTTGATAATTATGTTCTTTTCTCATTTCTTCTCTCCTTCCTGTTCCCCATTTCCCTGCGTCTATACGTGGCATTCCAATTCATTTTTTTTTCATGCCAATTTCTCCGCCACGCTTCTATGTAAACTGTTTCAGATGAGCACGTACGTAAGTATTTACTTGTTGTGCTCTCTTACAATGTAATGCTATTTACTGTTTGACGGCAATTGACTCTCACGAAGACTGACCCAACTTACAAATCTATCGATGTTCTAATTCACCTGAACGATAAAGTAAACCAAACATCAAACGTCGAAACAAAAGAAAGTGAGACACTCGACTCGACTCGACTCGAATCGACTCGACTCTATTGATCAGGCTATTAGCCCATACCAAGGGCTAGGGTGGGTGGGTGGGTGTTTGGGGGTTTAACGTCCTTTTCCACCACATACGGATGATATCAAGGACGGAGCTACGATGAAAAAGCCAGCACAAATATTTGGACCCAGCCGGGATACGAACTCACGACCCGAGCATTAGAAGTCCAACGCTCTACCATTCGACCACCCCGGCTCTCCATCAAGGGCTACGTGTGCGCCAGCACAATAGAGTTTGAATAAACATGTTATGTGACAAGAAATACCCAGTAACATTCTGTACAAACGAGCCACGTGGAAGACGACATATACTGCTAAGCAGCGTTCCTCAACAAAAATGCTTCATGTTGCCACACAGCCGAGATTCACCCACTTCACGGGTGCCAGGCAAAATGAGTTCGGTGAAGTGAGACAGAGATTAAGAGAGACAGAGACACGGTTCTCCAACTTCGCTTATCAGCCTAAACCGCTTAGGTTTCGCAAACACAAGAGAGGCGGCTTATAATTTACAGAGAAACCGCCCTTTGCCGCGACAGCAGAAGTCAGTAATGGGGGGGGGGGGGGGGGATACGTCATTAAGGACAGTGTGAGAAAGTGTAAGCTAATTGTAGGGCAGTGTAACTCTGCACCGAATGTCCCTATACAGGCTACGTACCAGAGATGCAAATCTGGAGGAAAACGCTATATATTCCTCTTACACATAACGCTGCAGATGACACTCTAGAAATGCTTTAAAATTCACCAAAAAATTCACAAAAATCAGGCAGCCATAGACTCATGCGTAGAGGAAATTTAAACAAATTCCAATGTTCCGTTTTTTGGCAATGTTGGCAGCGACCACATACCCCCTCATTCCACGGTCGTCTGCTGGCTCCTGTGCCAGCCGCGCATGAATACAAATAGTCCACAAGCCAGCCTCATTTTTCCCTAATTTTACTATTACCTGGCATGAAACTTGTTTACAAAGCCAGCAAAAAGCACCAGATTGCCATTGTTTACTCTGCACACAAATTTTAAAAGGGGCAAAGATTTTCTACTATATTTAGCCGAGTCGTTACTAGTACTACTAATACCGTCGCGTAGCCCCTAAATGAAAAAGACAAACTGCAGTCCATGCGGGATGCGCATGAAGAAACACAAGGTCGGATTGTCCATGGGTCCACCAAACGGCACGCACTCTTCGTTCTTCATCTGAAAAAAATTACTGAACGTTCCCCGTCGAAACCTCAAAACAGTTGGCGAGCGCGCGTTTAGCTTTGCTGCCCCGTCACTCTGGAACGCACTACCTGCCGGCCTGAGAGACCAGTCGGACATAGATCGTTTCAAGTCTGACTTGAAAACGCATCGGTTCCGGCTGGCTTTTGACTAAACCCACTTACCTCCTCCTGATTCAACTGCTCTCTCTCTCTCTCTCTCTCTGTGTGTGTGTGTGTGTGTGTGTGTGTGTGTGTGTGTGTGTGTGTATGAGTGCGGGAGTACGCGCACTGAGTCACTCTGTGAGAATTTTGTGCTGTATAAGTACAATTTATTATTATTATTATTATTATGGGGAAGAGGTGTAGTGACCGATGCCGCCTACTACATGGGTCGCGCAACTATAAGAATAGCGTGCATAGAGCTTACAAGATCAGTCCGAGATTAGACGAAAGAAACCACGAGACGTTTCAATTTTTAGTCGTAGATACCGAGCCTCCGGCGAGGTAGCTACGGCAAAACATATGGAAACATCACACTTCCTCTCTCTGTTTCCTTACTATTTTCGGACGTAAAGCACTGATAGTTAACTCACTGAAAATTTGCACTGGCGAGTGGTGTAAATTCATTTAGGCGCGAGCCGGGATAGCCAACTAAATGGTAGATAGAGAGCGCTGGACTTTCAAAGCTCGGGTCGTGAGTTCGAATCCCAGCTGGGACCAATTCCTTGTGCTTGGGAGGGCAGGGTCGGGTGGGAATGGGGGGAGGGAGGGGGGGGGGGTAGAAGAAAGCTTGTCAGTGTGTATAAAGAAAACTTACTTTTTCATGTGGTGGTGTGCAGCTAAACACTTTAAAGTCTGGACAAAAGGTGACTCCACAAGGGATAGAAAGAGCCTCCCTATATTGACAAGTTACCATGTGGTGACAATAAAGGGAACAACTGCAAAAGTCTTGTTCCATGCCCGGCTTGATGTCCGGCGTGTGCGTGCATGCGCGCGATTCACGTGAGCGCGCGTGTTGCGGGGTTCATTTCGTGGCTCTGTCAACCATGCACCTGGGGAAAGTCACGGAGAAACTTGCGTTAACTCTACACGTATCCACGACCATTCCCCGTTGCGCCACTGAGCGTTGGACTTCTAATGCTCGGGTCGTGAGTT
>JACVVK020000288.1:30000-42500 GCA_018292915.2 Batillaria attramentaria
TCGTGGTACCTACCGACCATCACACCACTTAGATACCTGGGCCCGTATGTACCAGTCGAGGTTAGGGCTTTTAGCCCCGGGTTAGAGCCTAAGCTCGAAGTAAACTAGCTCTAGGGTTAAATTTTCTGGGTTTTGTTGTTGTTTTTGTTGTTGTTTGTTTGTTTTAAATCAAGAAGCGGGCCCATTCTAACAAGGTGCCTAAGCCGTTATAGAAGGATTTTTTCCCTTGCTTTCTTCGCTTCCTTTTTTAATTTAATTTTGCTTTTGGGTTTATTTTGTGCTAGTCTGGGTTAGACCCGTAGCCGTGGGTTAATTTAACCTCGACTTTTACATACGGGCCCTGCACAATGACAAGGCGACCACGCTACCCGGGCATACACCTTATGGTGCCACCCTACCAAATACAAAACTCACTCCAAACTAGCACGGGGAGCTATGGTAGAGAGTTGGACTTCCAATGCTCGGGTCGTGAGTTCGTATCCCGGCTGGAGCCAAATATTTGTGCTGGCTTTTTCATCGTTGCCCCGTCTTTGATATCACCCATATGCGGTGGAAAAGGACGTTAACACAGCCCCCCCCCCCCCCCGAAACTAGCACACTCACAAAACAGGGTAGTTCCTCTTGCGGTAGTACCTGTTTCTAACCGGTATGTGCGGCGTACAACTGTGATCTTTGCGCTGTGTGTGTGTGTGTGTGTGTGTGTGTGTGTGTGTGTGTGTGTGTGTGTGTGTGTGTGTGTGTGTGTGTGTGAATGCGCGCGCCTGCGGGCCGCGTAAGGACACAAACTGACCTTGGGGGTCATGTTTGGTGTTTGTTTGAGGTACCCTGATTGTCAAGTGTGCTAGTCTGTAGTGATTTTTTTTTTCAGTGTTGTCATGCAAAAGTGTGATTTTCGTGCGTTTTGTGTTACGTAGGTCATGGCAGGCGGTCACAAAAAGAGGCAAGTTGCCAGTGAAGCTGGGACTTTTTGCCCAGAGGTGGGACACAAGTGAGGCAAGCGGATTTGTGTGAACTGCCTCTCTGGCCTAAAGAGAAAGTAGGCGTGCATCACTCCAGGCAGGCCTAAGCGGAAAGGAGACATTCAATTTTTTTAAACCCCTGTCAGGTGCGTGCCTTTGAATGGTCTATTCATGGTAGTAATTGTTTCTAGATAAGCATTTTTAGGGGTGATTATGATGCCTGAGGCTAATAGGGAATATACAGGCATTTTGAGGCCCTGTGTATTTGTGTCCTTCGCCCTGCAGAACCCGACTAGAAAGAGCTCCATTCTTGCAGATCCGCGCCCCAGAACGTTTCTTGTGTCATAGTAACCCAATACAGGAAGCCTTGACCGAGAGGAAGAAAGTTTGGTTACGGCATCAGGTGACAGGAGACTTCGTCAGTGGTCGCGTGACCTTCCGGGCTCTCGCACGTGAGTTAGTCACGTGAGGTCACGTTTCAAGGACAGAACGGCCTGAACTTGTGAACTCACTGTCAGCGTTGTAATAAATTACCACAACACGTTTCTGGTTTCTGACCGTGACTGTCCATTCTATGTAGGCAGCTTTGTAGTGACCTTGAAGGGTTGGGGTGGAGGGGGGGGGGGGTGAGTATGGAGGAGGGGAGGGGAGGTGGGGTGGGAGTGATTGAAGGGGGGGGGGGGAGTCCTTGCCGGATTGCTGTGCTTCATCTGCCCCACCCCCTTCCTAGTGCATATAAGTTAAGGTTTACATAGTCCGGTACCCACCCCCCCCCCCCAAAAAAAAAAAAAAAAAAATCTTTGAAAAAAAAAAAAAAAAAATGAGAAAAAGTAGCAAAACCCCTTACGGTATGTATTCCCTGTGCATTCTCATGGCCCTCGGGAAAAACCCTGCCGTACGTACACGGGCAAACTACCTACTACTTACACGATCACCGGGTACACCCACCTGTCATTTAACCTCCTTCGGGTTCACTTCCCTTCATGCGTACAAACAGCCGTGCAATTCACACCATTCACTCCTAGATTTACAGTACGGTCGGGCTACAGTTATAGTACTCTCGAGCAAACTCCCCCACAATTATCCTACTCTCGGGCAGACTTCCCTGCCTTACATTATCCCCTGTACAACATTACCTTATTTACACTACCATCGAGCAACCCTCCGTGTATCTTCATTTTCCCCGGGCTAAGCTACTGTACAATATCTGCATCGCCTGTGCATGTGCCCAACTAGCCTTCACAATTTTCTTCTTAGAAACGGGTCACCGGCATTCACCTATACTTTTCACATCACCATTGCATGTTGTCGTCGGATATTTCAAGGAGAAAATCCCCAACAGAAAAATTCCCGGCGGCGCCGGGAATCGAACCCGTGACCTCTAGATCTCCAGTCCAACGCGAACCACTGCGCTACGGAGACCGCTATGAAGGCTACAAACTGGAAGTTATATTTAAACCCTTCAAACGGTTTTCAGAAAGCTTTCACTGGCAAATATAAGGAAAAATGTTTGTCTCAACGTTAACTGAAGCGTCGGTTGTCTTTGAGATCGGTGTGCGAAATCAGCAGTGAGCTCTCATTTTGTTTCAGAATTTTTTTCTTCAAGCAGCTGTTTTTTATATTTCTACTTGACAGTGTACATTTTCACTTTTAGGTGATCGCTGACTCCATCATGGCCGCAAAACTCCCCGTGGATTTCGTGTACAAGGGAAAATATTCAACACTGAACTGGCTACGGAGAGTTCACCCGACCCGACAAGCAACAATTCATTGTCACGACGAACACGCAGCTTTCTGAAACGGTACGTTGTGTTTCTTTCAACTAAATTCTAAGCGTTCAACTGTTGAACGGGTATGCACATGGGGTTGAATCGAAACGGATGGGCGCTCAGAATCGTAACACCCTATCATTCAGCAGGTCCTCACGCCTCACCACCGCGTTTTTTCCATATCCAAAATGCATGCACCGCAAAACCGGTTTGGGTTTACTGTTGTCGGGTAGAAAGATTGAACGGTGCTGTTTATCAACTTGCGATTTTGTGCCTGTTTACTGGAAAATAGATGTTTGAAAACTTGTGACCTAACTTAAATTTTCATCAACCATGGATAATGATTCTGAAATGGCTGACGAACTCGGCATGAGTGAAAATTTGGGCGGAAGTGTGAGGTGGAAAAAAATGAGCCTAACATAATTATACCTCCCGAGGACCTCAAGTGGCATGTCTAATGTAATCTTTTTCAGTAATTGACGTGTTCTCCTATAACCTTCATGAGGTAGTGGGGGGGAGTGACGTCAGTGAATGACGTCAAAGTACTATTTTGGAGCAGTCTCATTCCTTCAAAAGGGTTTGTCTGGTTTTCTGCAAAAAGCACTTGAAAAAATGATTTAGGTTGGTTTCACTTACGCAGACAAGAAACAGACAGACGGAAAACACTGGCTGTGATAAAATGTATCAGGTCACAACTTCCTGAATAGCATTTTCTCTCCAATAGATCTACAAAAGTGGCTCCACAATAAGTTATCGCAGAAACCCGTCGGCGACTGAGTTAGTGACAAATACCTCCAAGCATCTTGTGGGTCTGTTGTCAGGAGATGGGGGCATTAACTCATAAATGTATTCGGTTGAGTGTCTCCAGATTATGTTGTCCTTGGATAAAGACCTAGATGGATGGCTTTTGGGCCCCTATGACGTAGGTAGGAATTCTTTTGCCTTTTGAATATGACATGTGTCTGCTTTCACCACGTTTCACCTCTGTATGCCCTGTTGGTAAACTTGCCACGGTGCTAAGCTTAATCTTCTGTCTGCGTTGTGGTATGGCGGGTCAAGGAGGCTGTGCTCGGAGACTGTCTGAATTTGGTGAACTTTGTGAGGAAGTTCATGAAGAGTTCCTGGGTGTAAAGTGCCTAGCATCCCCCCTCCCCCATCACACACACACACACACACACACACACACACACACACACACACACACACACACTATTAATTTCGTGCGTGGGTTCGTACAAATGTTTGTATAGAAAGGACCCTACCCCGGCCACCCCTCCCCCATACCGTCATTCACTTGACCTCTCACCTCTTAGAGTGCTGATGTACCTGTTGTTAGTGAGAAAGTAAAGTACATTGTTAACTGTCCTCTCACCCCCCCCCCCCCCCTCACCCACCCAGCTCCCTCCGCCCCCCCCCCCCCAACCCTCCCTCATACATTCACTTGTCCTGTTGTTAGTGTGAAAGTAAAGTACGTAGTTAACTGCCCCCTCATCCATCCCCCACCCCCACCCCCTCCCCCTCCCCCTCCCCTCCCCGACCCTCCCTCATACATTCACTTGACCCCTCGTCTCACCTGTATTGTAATGATTCAACTCTAAACGCGTAATTTGTTCAACATAACGACGTTGAAGATTACTGGCGCCCAGAACAAAAGGGAAACCACAACACGTTTTGTTTCTGACTGCATGGACCTTGCTCCTAAAACAGGACACACACACACACACACACACACACACACACACACACACACACACTGTAATGTCTTGCTCGACCGAGAGGCTGTATGTTGGCGTACATACACTGTTGGAAGCGGAGTTGGAGGTAAACAGGTTAAACCAGCCCTACATAGGCATCAGCCGGGATTTGTAGTCTAATCATTCAGCTCTGTAGACTTAGTGGTTTGTCGCCGAAGCAGCTCAAAATAAACTGGCGCCCAAAACAAAAGCGAAACCACAATACGTTTTGTTTCTAACTGCGTGGACCTTGCTCCTAAAACAGGACACACACACACACACACACACACACACACACACACACACACACACACACACACACACACACACACACACACACTCTGTTATGTTTGCCTCGACAGATTGGCTGCATTTTAGCGCATACATACTCTATCGAAAGTGGACGAAGGGGGCGTGATGGTGCAGGTGGAGGGAGCGGGTATTGAGGGAAAGATGAAGTTGGGGTCATAAGGGTGGGGAAGAAGGGGTGGTGGTGGGAAAAGAGGTGGGGGGGGGGGGTAAGTTGTCAAATCAATTGGACTGCCAGTCAGTGTGGTCGCCGTGTCATCGAGGACGCCGCTTCTGTTGGCCCAGTGCCAGCATCATTTACAGATTCTGGCACTGTCCATGCAGGTGTCTAAGTGGTCAGATGATAGATACCACGAAAACAGTTCAGAACGATCTGCGAGCTTTACAAAATCGGGTTTAACCCTCATAACCAAATACTAAGCGTACAACATGTACAGCTGAACGGAAACAGGTACCCCCACCCCTCACCCACCCCCGCTAAGTCTATTCATCTCAATGGCATTTTCTTGTATTTTTTAGCCCCCCCCCCCCCCCCTCGTCCAGTCCCTAATATTACCACCGCGATCGATAAAAACAACAACCCACTCGTCTCCACTTCGTGCCCAAGACAGTGAGTCATTTCCATTCATTGCATGCAAATTTATGCTCGAGAGACCCTGAAATTTGTATGAGTAAGCGGCATATTCAGTGCTGTTTTTATTCCCGCTGACTATTATGCTGTCGCTGCAAAGCCGGAATTTCGCTCTATTTCTATTTCTAGACACCAAGGATCTCAATGTTGTGACAACAATCGGTTCAAAACAGAAGCAGCGGAATACCAAAAACCGCACGTGCAAATAGTTGACGTATGCCAGGAATATTTCTCACATATTTCACCTTTCTTTACTGAGACGAGTTCTCTTTACTGATGACCTCTGCTGTGCTCTCGCTACTACGCATATTGTGTGTGTGTGTGTGTGTGTGTGCGCGCGCTTTTTTTTCGAAATGGCCGTGGTCCTTGTAAGCAGTAAACAATGCAAAGCCGGGACATTGCTTTCCATGCTTTCCGAGTATAATATAATTATACAGTGTGTTGAAGGCAAAGAGAGAGAGAGAGAGAGAGAGAGAGAGAGAGAGAGAGAGAGAGAGAGTTCTTATCTTACATCGGGAAAAATTTAAAATGTACAAATGCAATGGTATATGTTAATTCAATATATCGTTCTACACTCTGTGAGAGAGAGAGAGAGAGAAAGAGAGAGAGAGAGAGAGAGAGAGACACACACACACACACACACACACACACACACACACACACACACAGAATTTCAGTGTTACCTGCTCAACAACACCCCCCCCCCCCACACACACACACACACACACATACACATACACAATCCAGGTATCTGCCGCTTTTTAAGGGGAATCGGTTCGTTTACCTATAATATTACCGTTTTCGACATTGAAAATAGGAAAAGGGAAAAAGGTTTGTTTACCTATTAGCGTGTGTCCTTCTTTAAAATGACAAACGAAATAACGGTAGATACCCGGCTGGATTACCCCCCCCCCCCCTCCTCCCTTACGGCACACGTCATTTACCGGTAAACCCCTACCAGCCAAAAGGCTGTGAGAAGGGAGCCATGGAGACGAGAGGCAGAGCCAATCAGCGTAGAGCTGTGACACGCGTCCTTCTGCAGGACGGCCTACGTGATCGTAAACACCGCAAGACACGTGAAGGAGGCATGGAGATGTCGACCCGGTCGAGTATTTTATTTCTTCACCAGCCCTTCGCTGATGCTGCGTCCGACTGATGCCGGCAAAAACAACATGCACACTTGACATTTCCTGGTTCTAGGGTTACTCGGTAAAAAGCGGACAAGGTGTCTGATACTGTGACACAGCAAGGGGGAGGGGGGGGGGAGTTTTTGTTGCAGATTTTGTCTTCCGTTTTGTGGTGTCCTGGAATGAGAAACATGCATTTACTATGTACGCGCGCGCAAGCATACACACACACACACCGGGACACACACACACACACACACACAGGGACACACACACTCGGACGGACCCACGTATACACACAAAAGCGCGCGCGCGCGCACACGCACACACACACACACACACACACACACACAGGCGCGCGCGAACACACACACACACACACACACACACACACACACACACACACACACACACACACAGGGACACACACACTCGGACGGACCCACGTACACACATAAAAGCGCGCGGACGGACCCACGTACACACACACACACACACACACACACACACACACACACACACACACACACACACACACACACACACCACAGAAAAAAAGAAAAGAGAGAGAGAGAGAGAGAGAGAGAGAGGCGTTGCTTTTTACAAGTCAAGTCAAATCAAGTGTATTTTCCGACCCTCAAGGGGTATTGGAAAAAAAAAAAAGACATACATCACAGCTACCTGCGTCACAATTGTCACATACATGTTAACACTGCACTCATAGAGAAACAGTACATGTACTAATACAAATACATAGATTTACCAAGTACGGCATTCCTTTTCACAGGTTGGTGAGTATCAAATTTCTCCATGCTGACAGGCAAAACCGTTTAATATTCCATCCTCTGTCACTCGAAATAAAATTATGCCTTAAGGCTCGCCGCCGAGCGGAGTCGTCTATAATTACGTCTGGATTCCAACGGGCCAGATCCATCGCCCTGCTTCGGAAACCAACAAGCCGACAACTCGACACTGGCGGCCACCGTTAATGAGCTCGCAATAGATCAGTCATTTTTCTTTCACCCATTCGCACACCAGCTATAAAATTCTGTCATCGCTTGTGGAGATTGGAATGTGCGCATGTCAGCAACCAGTTTGCGATTGGTGGAACTGGTTTGATCCAGAATTGACCGTCCTACGACACGATTGTGTAGAGGTGCTGAATTGACGATTTGCACTGCGGTCCAGCTAGGCGCTCGAAGATACAGCCTTCACAAAAAGTTAAGGACCAGTCAACATAGGGGGTGACAGTTTCAATAAATCAGAAAAAAATAAACGAATAAGATTTTTCCCGTAAAATTCGGTAGCAAGGTTAAGGGGTAATTAGTGAACATGGCGACCACTGTGTGGATGGCACGTGCGCGTCACACAGCATGCTTGGCGCGTTTGAAAACCTGCAATTTCGGCAAAACTAGACCGAGTTTCAGTGTTCAGTGAGCGATACGTGGGGCTTTCTGCACGGCAAAAATGAGATGCAGGTCAAAGAATGCATCCCTGGTTATGAACTGTGCTCATTTGTTTGCCTACAAAAGCCGCCGTTTCAGCGATGTTCAGCACTACACCAGCATGCCACCACGACAAAAGTTGAATGATATTTGCAAGTGGTCCTTAACTTTTGTGAAGGCTGTAAGTAGTTAGGCATGGCATATGAAAATACGCAGAACAACTTCAACCGCAATGAACAGTTTGGATATTATTCATTACTTTCAGTTACTCGATTCCAAATGTGACCCTTTCGTCAGCGACAGAATTAGAAAACAGAAATGGGACCCCGGATTCAACTTTAAATTTTAATTGGCCTCTCGGAGGAGGGTGGGTGGGGGTGGGTGTTTGGGAGTTTAACGTCCTTTTCCATCGCGTAAGTGTGATTGCAAAGACGTGACAACGAGGAAAAGGCCATCAATAATATTTGGCCCCAGTCGGGATTCGAACTCGCGACCCGAGCATTGTAAGTCCAACTGACGCCGCTCTACCATTCGGCTACTCCGGCTCCCCGTCTCTCAGAGCGGACCAAATCTAACACAAATATAAATAAACAGGGTGGGTGGGGGTTTGGGGGTTTAACGTCCTTTTCCACCACATAGGGTGATAGCCAAAGACGGGGCAACGATGAAAAAGCCAGCACAAATATTTGGCCCCAGCCGGGATCGAACTCACGACCCGAGAATTAGAAGTCCAACGCTCTACCATTCGACCACCCCGGCTCCCCTATAAATAAACAATGGAAACCAGAAAAGAAACACCCAAAAGAACAGAACCAATCTCCCGCTTGTCTGAATTCAAGTTCGCATATTTTCCAGAACTGTAGCCGACGTCGGCTATTTGGAATAATTGCTTTTGGAACAAGAAAATGGTTGCCTGCATGCAGCTGTAGGTTAATGGCCATAATGGGGCGAACGCTACCACTTTCTATGTTCTCAATCTACGAGTGGTCGAGGGTTCCAATCCCGACAGCGCCGAATTTCAGTGTCACAGCCGTACCGGCCGGGGCCCGAACCCCAGTCCGCGAGCATTGGTAGGACTAGTCTGCCTTTTCCTCTGCACCACCGCCCGCCCCTCCAAAACTACATGCGTCGGCGTGATACGCACTGGACCCCACCTGAATCGAGTTATTGTGCTGACCCAAATTCACCTGTCAACCCCCCCCGCCGTTTGACCTACTTACCGGCGATTGATTAAGCACCATGGGTAGCGCCCATGACCTACTTACAGAGGTGGTCGTGACCATTGACCCACTTTCCACACGCGCGCGGCGGCCAACAAGCCAACAAAGCAAACAAGGTCGTGAGTAATAAGTGCTGACGTCAGCGCGTTTGCTGGCTACTTCTAACGCACGTCAAAACCTTTGGGGGTGGGAGGGTGTGTGTGGGGGGGGGGGGGAAGGAGGGAGGGGGGAGGGGGGTAGAGGTCATAGTGAGGCCGATAAACAGTTTTGATTGATGTAAGGGGAAAGAGCCGTATGACCCTGTTAGATCTGGCTCCAGTTCGCTCCTGTGTTGGTTCGTCTACTTTCAATTGTAACTGATATGAGGCGGGAACCGAACTTGGAACCGGACCAAACCGCCCCGCGCCAGATCTACTTTCACTGCAGCCGTTTTATAGAAGATGACCTGTTCTGCAATAATGGCCTGGCAACCAAAGCGAGCCTGGTTCCAGTCACATGCGTATGTACTCAGTATCAGGTTAGCACCGGTTCCTGGCCCGGGTGGAATGGTCTATTGTAAACGTGCATGGTCCGCTTCGACAACTAGCCTAGGCTGTCCACTGATTCACTACGTTTGCACGCACCTCAGAAACTCATCGAAAAGGCACTTAATTGAAATAGCAATATGCTTGTGCGCGTTCACTGAGATAAAGTTTTTTTCAAAAGTTTTTAAAAAAGTTTTTTGTTAAAGTTTTCTTTTAAAGTTTCTTTTTTAAAGTTTTTTTAAAGTTTTTTTTTTTTAAATGGGGGAGAGGGGTGTTTGAAAGAGGTGACGCTCTATGTGGTTACTGTGGCGGAGACCGTTGCGGCGTCAAGTATTCGAGATATACGACTTTTCCGGCTTCAAAAGCGTCATGCTTCTCTTGTACAAGTTCTACAAGCATGTGTACTGGTCAAAGAATACACAATGCACGACTGAGGCTTTTCTAAAAATGCTTCAATATAAAAATAAAAATTACCATGCACAGACCATTCAAGTTTAAACAAAAATTAATGTGAAAGTCTCCTTTCCGCTCAGGCCTCACTGGAGTAATGCTAGTCTACTTTCTGTTCATAGGCCAGAAAGCCACTTCACCCAAATCCACTCGAGTCACCTTTGCCTCTCTTGTGCTAAAAAAAAAGTCCCTGCTTCACTGGCAGTTTGCCTCCTGTTGTAACCCCCTGGCATACACCTTGCCCTACAAAATACAACAATCACGAAAATCACGCTTTTTTCATGACAACAAAAATCACTGCAAACTAGCGCACTCACCAAACAGGGTACTTCAAATAAACATGGGAGAGCTGGGATAGCCGAATGGTAGAGCGTTTGGACTCGTGTCGTGAGTTCGAATCCCGGCTGGGGCCAAATATTTGTACTGGTCTTTTTGTCGTTGCCCCGTTTTGTTTTGTTTTTATATCACCCACACGTGGTGGAAAAGGACGTTAAACTCCTAAACACCCACCCACCCTCAGATAAACACCAAACATGACCCCACGATCAATTTGTGTCAGCAGTTACGCCACATACTCGTCGCATTGCACCAATCCAAAAGTGTCAAAATCAGTACCCGTATTGCAACATCGCTGTCAGACTGACCGGTCTAATCTAAGAGCTGGAAATAGATCGTATGATTCACTCTGCCTTCTACAGGCGTTCAGAACGGAAGTCGCAGAGTGCTGTGTCATTCGTAGGGGCACGGGGAGATGGGCAGCGGGTTCCCTTTCTAGAACGTATGACTCAGAACCACAGACCTAAAAAAAGATAGACCCCCCTGCGGTGCTGGAAGTGTGACGCGCGCCGCGCGCCATGTTGCGAGTACCTGGAAGTGCCAGACGCTATCAGCTGTTTACATAGCGCGCATAGCATTGGTCCGCTTTATCTTACGTCACATTTCTGATGACGTCTTTCTAAAGAACTTTGTATTTCGAACGAGGCGTCCTGTACACAGAGCCTCTGAGTTCTGGTATTCGCAAGATGGCCGCGATAGCGACACTCGCAAGCAGCGGTGACAGCGTGCGGCGGTGGGTCTATCTTTTTTTAGGTCAGGCTGTGCTCAGAACCGGCATCCCTTGGCTCGGGGGTTCTGCAGAGCGACGTCTCGTGGTTCCAGAATAAGATCACGCCTCAGGGGCGTTTGGCTACACACTACAGAGACGGATTTCAAAGAAAATGCTATATATAGATATGTTCCTATTGAACGTAACAACTGCCCATGTGACACCATAGAAATGCTTTAAAATCGACCCCCCCCCCCCCCCAAACCAAAAAAAAAAAAAAAAAAATCCACCAGCCAAAGACTCACGTATGTGAAGGGAACAATTTAAACAAATTCCCGTGTTCAGATTTTTTGCAACGTTAGCAGCGACCACCTACCACTCAGTCATTCCTCTGTCGTCTGCTAGCTCTTGTGCCAGCCGCGTATGAATACAAATAGTCCACAAGCCAGGCTCATTTTTCACTGTCAGTTTTCACTATTACCTGGCAGGAAACTTATTTACAAAGCCAACAAACGGCCCCAGATTGCCATTTTTTTATACTCTGAACACATATTTAAAAAGGGGCGAAAATTCTGTACTATATTTAGCTGAATTCTTACTCCGGCCGAGTCAGTCCAAGCGGCCTCGGAAGGTATTAGTGGCGGGTAACCTGTACCGACGTCGGAAACCTCAGTTCCCTTAATGGCTGACACACGGGGCAAATTTAGGCTGCAACCCACGTTGCTTCCTAATATGGTAAAGATAATTACAACATTGTAGTAGCGGCCAGTCTAATTTTGGCCACTTCAGTTCAGGCAAAGCCTGTTCGACTTCAGCCTGGGGGCATATGGGTCATGAATGACGCACGGGGAGGCGTTATTGTTCGAACGACCACTCATGGAAAACCGGCTCAAAATACGCTGCAGTACTAAAATCACTCCCGTGCCTGTGAAATTAGCGTAACTGAACGCTACACTAATGGGCGAACGCGTAACCACTGCCCCCCCCCCCCCCCCCACCGCCCCCCTTCCCCTTCTCCCTCCTCTTTATTCCCTAGTGACCCCCCCCCCCCATCCCCCCGGCACACCCCCACCCCCACACCTTCATCAGTAGACTTCAAGTTATCCCAAGCAGAATTATCGTCTGACTGTCTCGCAGGTAGAGAAAATGCAAAGAAACCGTAGAAAATTTCGTCTAAATGACATTAAATTGGAAAAAGTTTGTTTGTTTGTTTGTTGTTGTTGTTTTACATTTGGCATTATTCAGAATTCAACCTTACATGTTTTGTGTGTTTATTGACCAAAACAGG